>WEIS01039713.1:53689-96319 GCA_013389965.1 Todus mexicanus
CAAAGCCTTACCCACCCTGTGCTTTGGAGGCGGGGTGGGGAAGGGAGAGCTGTTGCTTAAATTATTCCCACAGCTTTACATGGTTAGTCTCCAGCAGCTCTAATCTGTCTCATTTGTAATTTCTCCCAACTGCAGGAAGAACATCGGAATTGCCAGGGAAGATCAGCTCGCCAGCACATTTAGCCCTGAATTCCTGCCTCTGGCTACTGCCTAACTTCTAACGCTTCAAAGAAAGAAAAAAAAAGAAAAAGTAAGTTTTCACCGTATACCTAACAAACGACATTTTTCTGAACTATGGATGACAGTTTGTAGCCTCAAGCATGAAATTTGATTACTTAAGTTTACATCTTTCTCCACCTTTCCTCGCAGAGACATATTGTCATTTACACTCTCCTGATACTGGTGTATTTTTCAGTGGCCTTCCCAAAAACAAGACAGAGAAGGAAGTTCTTATCCAGCAGAAGAGGTCTCTTGAGGCAGATCCAAGGGTTCAAAGGGCCAGTACGTCTCCCACGAGTTACACACAGCTACCACGAGAGACTCAGAGCCTCTAACTGAAGCTATACCTATGGCTATAATTATCTACCAAAGTCCCGACCTCAACGATAATTTTGTATAAAGGAGTGTATTGCCACTTTTCTTTACAAAGCTAAAAACCTGTATTTTCTCATATTTTCTGATCCCAAATACATCCGTTTTGTTTGGAAAAATCCAAACAAAAGCCACTGATAGCTATGTGACTGAGCACTAATAACCCTTGCAAAGTGCACAAGGTACTCTGAGAGGAACAGGAGCTGGGTTTGTTCCCAGGGCTGCTTGTGACATTCCTGTGCTGCAAACACGCTGCCCTTACTTCAACGCACTGCCAGGGAGTAAAGCAGACTGGGACTGATAATGATTCTATTAAATTCTGGGGTTTGGTAGGAAAGAAGTTCAGGAATTTTCCATTCTAATTTAAAAGCCAAGTAATTCTGTGTCATTTCACCGTGCTCATTTGATGTGCCAATCACAAAAAGTAAAGCCGGCAGGAACTGCGCTTCCATTTTAATATGATTTCAAATAATAACAGCACATCTACTGCTGAAGAGTGATTAGTACCAGTACTTCCATTAAAAGCTGAGTGGCATAATATTACTGCTGAAGCACATCTGTCTACTAAAGCTGGTGCAGTGATCACCTCCGAGAGACCCCTAGAAGTTCCAGAACCGTGTTCAGTGTGGAGACTGAGTTTCTGCACGTCATCTTTATTGCTGAGCAGGTTTTTTAAAAAAAACCCACAAAACAACCTATTAATTACTACCTATTAACTCAGCAGAGAGGAAAAGAAAACCCCAAAAAACAGAGGGAGAAAATCAAGTAGCTTTGGTTCCCTTAAACCAGTGATTAAACGATTACATTCTTGGAAATCAGAATTTTATAGTTAAGTTTAATACACTGAAGAATTGAGAACACAGGGGATGTTCTGTCCCATGCCATGAATATTCAGCAGCAATTTGAGCTTTGAGCTCCCCCTTGTGCCGCACAACTAAATTACCAACAGAATCATTTGTTCTTTCTTTACTGATTTGGCCGGTGGTGATTTTTGGCGAGTGGATGGATGCAAGAGTGCTCATGGACAACGGGCAGCCACCGCCTGGCCCATCCCCACACACTATTTAATGTTGTATATATACCAATTCAATACAGTACCTGACTGGGAAAAACCCCTACAAACTAACAAAGATTAAGGGTATGTAAACAAAGGGGTTTGTCACTTGTGTTCAACTCACAGAAGTATGGATATTTCTCAACCTTACTGTTGCTCGCATCAAAATGCAGCTGCATCTCAATGCACGTAATACACATTACATGCAAAACGTAGGATCTAGATTCATTGTCTTCATGGTTTCCTTCATTTTGACCAAAACATAATTTGTGACTTCTTTTTGTCAAAGGATATTGCTTTTTCCCTGAGCACACATAGAAATGCCACATAACCTGAGGCACACAGTACAACGTAGGAACGGGCTCTGAAAAATCAAATGTCATCTCTAGCCTTAACAAAACTGCCTAATGTTTTGAAACCAGAGAACAACACAGGCAATAACCATGTAGACAACAAATTCGGCTGCTTCCAAGGAGAGCCGCTGAGCCCAGCCATTCTAACCCCTTATTCTAGATTTATTCTTTTATAATAAAGTAATAGCTCATCTATAAATTCATAAGGAGAAGACAGTTCTGCTGCGCTGTGGGTAACTGGTGCTGACACCTGAGCACTCCAAGAATGACAATCATCCGTTTCAATAACAGGGAAGTCTTTCTTCAAGCGAAGTTGCCTGTTTGAAATAGAGATAACTCTCCTAAGGCGAATCTCTGCCTGTACCCAAGTTTGGCTTATAAACAACACGCAAATAAAAACCTCCTAAAAGTGACACTGCTTAAAAATCAAACTAAGGTGCTGCCTTCCCTAGGCGTGCTCAGGTGTTGGCAACCAGGAACCTCAGGATCCAATGGCACGACCAGGCACAGAAAACAGACCCCAGCTTGGATTTGTGCCCACAAAGCTGACACACGGACATTTTTATTACCAATGTCTCCAGAGAAAACAGGTTTCATATGGTGTTGCTGTGCTGAGTAATCCCTCAGCCAGAGATGCGCTCCTATATAGAAAGTTCCGAGATTAGAAAGATGCTTTAACTGACAAATTTTGGTTTGCCACTGTGAATATGTATAAAATAAACCTGTACAACAATCGCTAGGAAAAAATGACTCCTGGATAGACTTGGAACAGATACAGTGAGATAAAGACAATGGAAACGGGGCCCATTTCCACACTCAGTAGGTAAACCAATATTTAGCAAATCTGTTTCTTGACAGCAGTGCTTATATTTATCAAAAAGGCTGTAAATTTTTATCAGCCGCACAGCTCTCCCAGAATGTTCTACTGCATGCTAAGCAGGCAGCCAATCTGCAAAATACAACTAGTCTTCAAATAGCCTCGTAGGTTTTTTGGAGTGTTTTCTTTTGTTTCTAATCATTACTCTATTTTTTCTGTTGTCTTATGTGATAATTATTGTGTATTTTCCTCCCAGATAGAAGTACTGACTTACACTGGGTGAACACAGATCCCATGGAATAAGTACAAATTAAGCAGTCTCATCAGATGAATATTGCTCATTTCCAATATGTGGGGCTTTTTTGTGATCTTTTAGGCAGCCTTAACCCAGTGGATGTGGGCAGTGCTGATTTAATAGTCCACACGGTTCCACTCAGAATGTTACCTGCCACTTGCGTCACAGAATCATAGAACCATTTAAGTTGAAAAAGACCTTTAAGATCATCTAGCCCAACCACTAACCCTGCTCCACATACACCTTACGGAAATCTAAATGTATTAACAGAGTTATCTTTACCAAATTTTTGTGAATTCCAACAAAAATCCAGCAGCAAGTTGGTCTGATAAGATCTCCCATCCACAAAACAATGTTGCCTAGAATTGTATTACCACCTTTTTGTTCATTATTGATTAGGTCCCATATGACCCTTTATAGTTGCAATGATCACCAAACTAACAGGGCTTTCTTTGCTTGACCCATCACATTCATTGAATTTAAACCAGTGGCGCATCACGAAGTGTTATTCCCAGGTTTTCTAGGCAGTGTTTGTGTCCTTACACGGACAGACACAGGACTGCATGACCCATGCAACTGCTGCCTGCCACAGAAGTCCACGGAGAATCACTGATGGGCACAAGTTAAGACCTTGGTTCCAAACTTCAGCAATTACAAGCGTATTCAAACGTCAAGCCTAAACTGTGCCCAGACTATGCTTATGGTGATGATGTGTTTTGTGGGAGAGCAACAAAGAAACACAGTAAAATACAACCACTATTCTTGGCGACCAAATGCTGTCCTGTATTCACAGCAACCAGGTTCCCTTCCACTCATCTTTCCCCACCCTCCAAAGCTTAGAAAATTAAAACAACTTCTGTTAGGACTGTATCTACTACGGAACTGCCCTTTTCCTTTTTCCTCGTAAAACATATTTGCTGCAATTTTTCAAAATCATTCCATTTTAGCCTAACTCTGCTACTGTAAAAAAGTAAAATACAATAAAATAAAATAAATCAATGGCAAGACTCACATCGATTTCAGGAGGGCACTTGTCTAAACCCGATTGATTTTACCACCTTCTCTACTCCTTTCTCTGGGACAAATGCACCCGAGCCTCTGGTCCTTAGTGGGCAACAACTGACTGAAGCTTGAACGTTTCTTCACTCCCACACACTGTCTCCAGTAAGGATCAGGACCAGGCAACCTTCAGATCCTAAGCACAGGCAGACTTTGGGTGATGTGGTCAGCACAGGAGGTAAGACACTGCAAAAATAGATGATGTCCTCACAGCTACAAGTTTTATACATGATATTGCAGGGCAAGGTAGGTTCTCCTCCTCATCTGCTCTGCCCTAGTAAGGCCACATCTGGAGTACTGTGTCCAGTTCTGGGCTCATCAGTTCAAGAGAGACACGGAACTACTGGAGAGGGTCGAGTGGAGGTTACAAAGATGCTGAGAGGACTGAACACCTCTGACAACAAAAGGCTGAGAGCCCTGGGGCTGGATAGGTGGAGAAGAGAAGACTGAGAGGGGATCTTATCAATGCTTATCAATATCTAAAGGGTGAGGGGCATGAGGATGAGGCCAGTCTCTTTTCAGTGATGCCCAGTGACAGGACAAGGGGCAACAGGCACAAACTGGAACCCAGAAAGTTCCACCTAAAGATAAGGGAAAACTTCTTTACTTTGAGGGTGACGGAACCTGGAACAGGCTGCCCAGAGATCCCACAGCTCATTCTGCTCTTCACAACTAGAGTGCATCAATTACTATTTATAGCGATAAAGGATCAGGAGGATAAATCTTGAAAATAAAGAATTTGTAACTGATTGGTTTTGAGGTTCTTTGAATTCTTTTTCTTCCTCATTTTCCACAGCAAAGTAGAAAAAGAAGAAAAAAAAAAAGAAAATAGACAGAAAAGTGTTTGCACAGCCAGGGAAAAATAAAATTACATGAAAAAATATATTTTTAAAAATTTTCTTTCCTCATGGAAAGCTCCAGATTGGGTGGGTTTTGTTGTTGCTGTTATTCTTGGTTGAACTTGCTTATCTGTGAAATAAAAAGAACTACCATGATGGGACCATGTTTATCTTTTCTGTTGAAGATGTGTCTTAATTTTCAGGCATTTTTTTGATAAAGAAATCAAAACCACCATCAAGTGCCCCCCACTTTCTAACTGGAGCACAACAAAAAGCTGACCATTAGGTGGCCCGTGCACACATACCGAAATTAAACTTGTGAAACTTCAGCCTCAGAGTGTGTGTTTCTAGGAGATAAACATGTAATACGTTATAAACCCCCAAAGTTAATCTATTGTTATCTCTTTTATTTCATCAGCTATTTGGATTAGGCTACACAGCTTCACTACCACGAGCTATGAATAGAGAAGATGGAAAATCTTTTTTTATTATTCTTCCTTTCAAGAATACATTTTTCAAAGCCTGATTATAAATCCTCAGCTGGCAGGAATTACTACCAGAAGTATTGTGTAAGAAATGGATTCTCAGCACACTGCAAAAGGCTTTCGTGGTGGATTTGAGGAGAAGAATGAAAAGGCTCATTAAACCTGGAAGTGGGCAGACATTGCACCTTTTCACACTCAGTCTAATTGCTTACTTTCATATTCGCATATTGTGTCTCATTTGACATTTTTAGTTACTGAGCAGGTGCCTTTAGATATTTTTAATACACCTAACTATTTCTGCCTTTTATTGCACAATATTCCTTTAAGGCTGCAAAGGAAAATGGCACCAACTGTACAGGAAATCCCTGCACATGGAACACCTCAACAGTGGTTATATTGCCTTCCTGTATCAGAAAATGAATTTAAACAGTGACTGTGGCATCCTTGTCCCAAAAGAGCGAATCTCACCCAAACCACGTGGGTGCAACATCCCTGCCTGCGCGCGTGCTCAAGGACCAAGCTCCTGAGCAACAGCATGGAAGGGCGTCTTGGCAGCATGTCACTTCATGCTCCAGGTCCTGCTTCTCTACACTAGGTAATATTAAAACTGGACTTAGTGTGGACTGACCAAAAAGTTACAGAAACAGCGGATAAAAAGGACCAGCTCCACTAGGAAATTGATATTAAATGCAATTTTTTTGCCTTCATTTATTAATTTTCTTCACCCTTCTCTCTTATTGTTCTTCAGCCTTTTATGAGCTCCTCTATATTGTCGCTTTTCCTGATATCTGCTGATAATTTCAGGCAGTGATGAAGTAGAGTTCTGCCAGCAACTGGAACACTAGCTCAATAACGCAATCTCACTTACGGACGAACCCTAAAAAGCAATCTATCAAAAGAAGAATAAGCCTCCCCCTTGTCCCAGGGGCAAAGACAAGGTTTTATTAAAAAAAGGAGGAGGGGTTCTGGGTGAATGTCTTTGTTGGGAATTTTTACAATTGTATTTCAGTTTTGCTCTCACAACCGAAGGGCTGCTTGCTCCCAGGGCTCCTGGCTGGTTTGCTCGTATAAACCAACAAAAGGCTAACAGGCCAGTTTTAATATAAAAGGCAGCTCAAAGAAGGGATGACCCTTAGGCTGTAACCTATCCTCCAATCATTAAACAATTTCAGGGTAATCTAAAAAGAGCTTTTCCACTGAAAAAACAATTCCACTGAACTCTCAAACATACTGCCGAATCTTGCTGAATTCAGCAAGTTTAGCAGGAAACCACCACAATAAATGCCCCACAGTAACATCATTAAATTCTCTGGATCTTGGACATCTATTCCACATGTAGTATATTATATCCAGTGTATTAAATGCTCTCTTAGCAACTAAACAACCACTCCTCACCAAAATGAGCTCACTCAGATTCTTAATAACAGACAGAAACCCCCAGATACCCATGGGACAACATAATTCACAAACCGCTGCATCTCTGACCTCTTGTCCCTTATGAGGCATCTTCAAAAACAGTTCAGAAATACAAGCCTTGGAACTAGAATTCATAACTCTGCTGGACAGTAAAAAAAAATAAAATAAACCACACTCAATATATCTACTGGTTTCCAGGTATGTTATATTTCCCCATCTCCCAGCTAGCCCCTTCGTGAGCCGCAGACAACAAACGACCTGTCTCCTCTCCTCTCTCTCTGCCAGAGGAAGTCCCCGAGGTACCAATCGCCTCCTCCACCTGCCCCCATCTCATCTCCGAGCTCCAACCTTTCTCCCAGTAGTTTAGCTGATTTACATACCAGAGCGATCGTATATGACATTTTGGACCTTTGTTCTATTTAAGGCAGTTACTGAGGAGCAGCAGACACCGTCCATCAAATTGCTCCATATAATAACGCATTTATCCAAGCCCAGTAAATTGAGAGCCATCTCATGCTGCATTGCTTTGTTTCTTCTCTACTACTCCCATATGCAATCCCCTTTTCTAATGAGGTCTGATACAATACAGCCTTGTATCCACCAGGTCTCAAAGCCAGATGCAACAAAAGCAAGTGAGAAGTGTGAATACTAGAGAGCTGCAGTTTGAGACAAATCCCTCCCGAAGCCAGCGAGTAGCATATTGGTGCCTTTTTAAATTGGAAAAACACTGACAAAACAGGCAAACATTTAATTACTGTCGTGAATCTGAGCCACAGGTCTGTGTAAGGAAGTACTGAGGGTACAAATCCTGATCAAAGAATTACTAATTGTGTGGGGATTTTTCCACGCAGTTATATCCTCCACTGGGAAAGGAAGAATAAGCAGGAACTGTACAGTAGGAAAAGATTATATTCTGGTTTGTCATTCCAGTAGCTCGGTTGGTTAACAGATCCATATTCCTGGGCTACCTTCTCACGCCAGCTCTCAGCTTCCTTCCCATGAGACTCAAATTCACACCCACCAGATTTCAAAAGACAGCGAATTTCTCTTTTATTATACTTACTATTTGTCTCCCTTCACTTGGCCTATCAGCTCAAGAGAGAATTTATTGCAGTTTAATGTTGTGTAGCGTCTATGGAGCTATAAATTAATCACTGTCAGATGGGAATAAAGGTAATTAGTTTCCTAGAGTACATCTTTTTCTTTAGTTGTTAATTACCTATAGAGTGATCTTCGCCTTTCATAGAGTCAGCACAATCACAACATCAAAATGTCGTTATTCAATCTCTTTGAGGAAATATTAACCAGCTTTATATGTAATTGGCATAGAAAGTTAATGCAAATAGCTGAGTATTTGGAAGCTGGTGAAGACACTATCATATTCACCATAAAGTAAAATGAAATACACTAGCTATGGTGATGTTGAAAGCAGCTAAATTACCATTATCAGCTTCTATTACAATGGCATTGCTGGCAGAGCACAGTCAGGACTCCTGAATTCCACTTCCAGCTTTACAGCATATAAACTAATGATTCCTAACCTATTAGCTTCAAAGGCGAATGAGGTAAGTACGATGATATTCTGTTGCTGCTTGGTTCACCTTGCATTTAAAACAATTCTATACCAATATTGGAGGGGGGATGGAAAAATGCAGGCATGGAAGGGATACCTCTTCCCAGTGACACTGAAGACTGAGGGCACTGTTAAAACAACACAGATGGAAAATGAAGCAGGAAAAGCACACAACACTTTCCCCGACAGGAACACATCTGAAATCCTTATCAATAGGTCTTTGAAAGCAAAGCTCCTGCAGAAAAGAAATGAGACATACAACTCCAGGTTCACTTTGGAACTCATATAGTGAGATGCTGCAAGGGCTTTCAATAAGAAATGGTCTGAACACTCTCTCCCCTAACTGCCAGAAGGTGGTAGTGTTTCAAAAATATTAATATTATTTATGAGGAAATGCACTCAGTGGTTCATGAATTTTGGCTGTCTGCCTGGGCTGTGTTATTGTATTCACAGGAGTTATGGGTCAGCGTCCGTGCTGTGCCAGAATCGAGAGACTTGTGTACCAGAGGGACTAGAAAACATGCTGCAGAGTCTTGTCATTCAAGACAGTTTGTTTCACGGGGAAGATGTATTAATACCTGCTTGTCATTGGGGTTTTCTGACACAGTATCAAACATCAGGGATAATTTCTGGAGTCTGCAAAAGACATTGAGTGAAGTATTCTCAGCCCTGAGAATACAGAGGTCCCCGTAGGATCACTCGAGGCCAAGCCTCCCAGTCAAAGTGAACACCTCTTTACAAAGTCATTTAATCTTCCAAAGTTCTTTCTGCTGTCTTCAAGAAACGAATTCTCCAATGAGGACAAAACAAATGTTTAGGATGGATCTGTAATTAAATAACTCAGCCAAAGAACGAGTCTGGCTCATGTTAGCCTCCCATTCTTGGCATACAGTATCTGAATATCTATCAAGGTAACCTAAACAAAAGTCATTCCACAGCAATACTAACGAAAGAATTTTGAGCATTTTTTGGTCATAAATGAGTAAACTTCTGCAAATCTTAGAACTCGGATGAAATTGCTGTAGCCATATACATATAGCGCATGTTGCTTAGACCAGATGTGGTTAGTCAAAGAAATTGGTTATAGCAGACAAAAAACAGATGTCCCTACCAAATTAATTCAATCCAATGCGTTTTTGTAGGATAATCCTAGACAGGAATGGCACTGCTAGTGGACATCTTCTAACCTCTTCTGCAGGTCCTCATTAGTGCTATCAGGATGAGCAGACGACAGGTGGCACAAAAGAGTCTTTTTGAAAACAAGACAAGACAAGATCCTAGTAATTCTGTCAGAATGGACCCCACAGCTGTGCCAGCTCACTCAACACATTACCCCAGAATATCTGCAAGATAAGCATCTTCTCAACCTGGAATATTACACAAAATTTTCCTAAATTTCTCCTGTTGGTGGAGATGGATGGGATGAAGCAGGGAAATTAGGACAATGGCTATGCTGCCGCCTTGTCCCACTCATGGAAAGCCCTTTGCACTCTGCAGGTTTCCATCATGGCCCGCGCTGTTTGTCACAAGGCTGAAGGAGGCAGCGTGGCCGGAAGCCACTGGCCACCTTCTCCTCTTCCTAGACAGTGGACAACAACATGCACAGATCCTGGAGCCTTGAAGGTTTTCCCAGAGACTCGGGAGACATGTCCACTGATAATCCCATTGCTGCGCGGGTTTGTGGGGAGCAAATCAGTTATTTCATCATGAATCCGAGAAAAGTTGAGTGGTGCTGTCCACGTTGGACCCATAAAACTAAACACACTGGGTATACCTAGAGGCTCTCATTTTACTAGTCATTTGTTGTATGCTGACACGTTAGGGGTTTTTTTTGCATAGTTACTCTTTCTTGAAGACCTAATGACACTCATTTTATAATACCTCCATGGATCTACCTATTGGCAAAAGAAGTGGGAAACTTACAACACCTCAAAGCTGGGCGTATTTATAGTAAATAAAATACTTGGTTGCAATAACTGCCTCATGATTCTTGTGTTTTTATTATATCCCTATGGCTTTAAGAGACAAAGTTTGGCAGAAGGTGCCTTTAATATTCAGGGAGGGGAAAAAAAAAGAGTTTCTACAATGGCACCCCAGGAACCAGAACAACAGCGTTGCCTTTATTCTGATGTGATCCGCGCAGCTTGAAAAGTAATCTAGAAATCCCAAGTACTATTAAAAGGGGGGTTAAATAATTCCTTAGGGCTTGATACAGAAAAAAACCCAAACCACCAAATCAAACCACGAATTATATGAATCTTAATTACACTTAGAGAATTGCTTATGCGCTTCAAAACTGTGAGCTCAGCTCTGGTCAAAATCCAGTCAGAAGGAATGAAGCTGAAAAATAAAAAGCTACGTGGGAGATCCCTGGTGAATCAAAAGCAGCCTCATTCCAGAAAGAAGGAAACAGCCACCCTGGGGCTTGGCTTCTACCACAATTATGTGATGGGTGTACTTTAGGAACAGAGTAGAATGGTTGAAGACTCAAGTTGGTTGTAGACACTGTAGAAGTTTGACCCTTTAGGCATGAAAAGCACCCCTGCAATTTCGAGGAATTAGAAGCAAAAAGACAAAAACAATGTAAAATAGTAGGAGACAAGCCAGCTTAGATGATCTGATGCGTAATTCAACCTGGCATTGTCACCATATGAAGCATAAGGGGATGTTAACTTGTCATTCTATGGCTTATTTTTTTCTTTTTTTGAATGTGCAAATACCATCTTCCGTTGACTTTTTTTCCGGGGAACAGTATTTCTAGTGTTGAGCTCAACTCTGCCCTACCTTTTAAACATACTCAAATAAAATCAGCACAGCTTTAGGGTATTGAAGATAGCAGATAGCCTTTTTTTTTTCCTCTCTGAAGGATACTACATCCAAATTAGGAAACTCTAAAATGGAACCAAGCATCTCACAGCTTTGCTGTTGGCTGGAGTCAGAGCCCAAATGCCTCCTCTCCTAGCTCCTCAAGGAGAATATAAAGTGACGACACGTTCTGGACTGGACTTGGAAATGTCAGGCAATAAATACACAGCAAATGTTGATTTCCCTGGACTCTCTGCAGGACTGGAAAGAAATCGAGAGTACCTCACTGACAGGAGCTTACTTTTTCCACAGTAACGTCCTATAAAAAGGTATTTATTAGATAATGAATTACAAGGTGCTGTCAACTGAAAGCGATCTCTCATGCAAGTGGTCACATTAGGAAAAATTTTATTTTGGTCATTTAATCAAAATCAAGGAAATTAGTTTATATGTGAATCCTTCATATAAATCTCTCTTCTACTGTCTGTTTCGTCTCTTTCAGCAATTTAGGGTAGAATTTCCAAAACCAACAGTAATGCTTAATGCTCAGCTCCAGAGCAATACACTATTTAAACATCTGTTTCTCAACCTTAAAAACTATATTCCTTGAAAAGATGCTTAATTTTAATTTTTTTAAAAAATCAGAAAACAGTGATAGCTGGTCTCAAATTTACTGCTTTCTCCAAGTACATCTCCTCTGTACTGTAAGCAGTTAAGAATGTTTTTGATTTGTTTTACGCTGCATTCGCAGGGGGAACCAATAAGTAAATAGAAAACTAATATGAAGCTCCTTTCCCTTGCTGAGACTGTCTCCCAGCTCTCTTGTCACGGTTTGGGGTCAGGGCACCCCCCAAATCTGCAACAGAACGCTCTCTCCACCTCCCCATTCAAAAAGGGAAGAAAGGAAATAAAGGAGAGAGACTTATCGATTAGGAAAGGAAACTAGAACAGCTTTACTAAAACATAATAAAAGGTAAATATATACAAATATGTACAAAACCAGTATGGAACCCAACCCCCCTGCTGGTCAATCCGTCCCCGTCCCCACTGATGCTGGGGAAGGGCCCAGCAGCAGCCGGGAACCGGGAGCTGGATTCAGGGATGCGGCCCAGAACCTGGGGCCCAGCCAAGGCCTGAGCCGGGGGCTGAGACCGGGGCCGGAGGCCTCAGGGCAAAGCTGAAGCTGCCAAGGCCAAACCCAGCCAGGAAGAGTCCCGAAGCCCAGAGAGCAGCTCGAGCTCAGGGGAACCAAAAGGGCGAAAGGGCCAAGAGAGAAGGGGCAAGAGAGAGAGACCCTCGTGACCCCTCAGCTTCAGCCCCAATCTGACGGAGATGGGCTGGAATCCCTCGCTGGCTAATTGAGGGTCCCCTGTCCTGGTCGCTCCTCCCTGCAGGTGCAGCCTTTGCTTTCCTGCACCCCCCGTGTGGTGCACAAGATCCAGCAGTGCCCTTGGTTTGCACACCAATCCTTGGTACTAACTATTAACATGGAGGGTTATCACTGCTAGAAGCAGACACTCTAAAAACATGCTGCTAACTTCAGACAGACTTAGCTGAAAAATAAAAATCATAGAACGGAATTGCTCTGTTCTAACCCAAACCAGGACATCTCTATATTGGCATTTTAAGGGAGCAGATGTGAAGACCAAAGATAGTTCGGTCCCCATAGAAATTTATATTTTTTTCTGATCAAGAAAGCCAAGTGTCCCAGGTTGCTAAATATGCTGATTCAGATGAATGCAAAAGACATTGTGGGTGTATTATGTTCATTTTGTTTGGGAAAGACCCTGAAGATCAAGTCCAACCCTTAACCCAGCACTGTCAGGTCACCACTAAACCATGTCCCTCAGCACCACATCTACTCATCTTTTAAATCCCTCCAGGGATGGGGACTCCATTTCTTCCCTGGGCAGCCTGGGCCAGGGCTTAACAACCCTTGCAGGGAAGAAATTTTTCCTGATATCCAACTTAAACCTCCCCAGCTGCAACTTGAGGCCTTTTCCTCTTGTGCTATTGCATGTTACTTGGGAGAACAGACTGACCCCCACAGGGCTACAAACTTTCTTCAGGTAGTTGTAGACGGTGAGGGGGTCTCCCCTGAGCCTCCTTTTCTCCAGACTCAACAACCCCAGTTCCCTCAGCTGCTCCTTATAAGAAGTAAAAACATATCTTATATAATGTATATTCAATGAATTGTATTGCTTTTATCTCTACTAACAATCCTGACATCTTGAACAGCATCACACTCAAGGCAGAGGGACCTCCCTGTGCGTAGGGGTGGCAGAACCTACTCAAAAGCAATGCCTAGTGATGCTTGTGGACATGGCCACACAACCAGGTCTAAGAAGTCTCTCCTTCCACCATAGAACCAAATTGGTTCCTCTGCTGTTAGTGGGAAGAGAAGACCACCTGCACTCCCCCTTGGCAAGTTCTAGCACGTGACGTTATTGTCCCTTTTTACCACTCACCTCCCAACCTTTTTTCATGCAGACAGAGCAGCTACAACCTTATTACGTGTTGCCTCACACACCAGTTATAAACATTATCACTCTAAATAGCTTTAAAAATGTTCTTGCTACATAAACAGGTACCTCTGTGAGCAACAGAACTAATGAAGCCTTTCCTTTGTGGATTTTTTCATGTCTAACAAAGCCAAACTCACCCTGCAGTTTTCCACTGAGTGGAAATATTAATGTGATTTCTCTCTGCTTCCTATTCTTACAGGAGCTTTAGAGCTAATATTGCCAAGAACGCTTCCTTTCCATCGAATTGGTGGAGACTGGTTCAAATTTCACTCAAGTTGTCCTAGAAATGAAAATTAAGAGCAAACAGATAGACAGGGGAACGCTGTGTGATTGCAAACACCTTGTTTCTGTAGGAAACTAAGCCAAGAAAAAAAAAAAAGGATGGAAAAAACCCAAAGTTTTTTTCATAACAATGGTAAAACTGCAGGGGAAAACCTACCTCAGTCTAGGACCCTTGTAAATGCCTGGCTAGCTCTGCTCATACTTTAAAAGCACGTTTGTTTCAAACATTTAATAATTGTGAGACTGCGTTAGAATTTCCACTTCTGAAATATTTATTATATTTTGGTATCTTCAAGCCAGGTCAAGGAATATTGTGGGAAGCCCAAATATCCGATTTAGTTTCATGCAGCAGGGGCAGCACCTTTGCAGTCAAAGCTGCATCAGCACATGGACATTTTTAGCACTTTTCAGTCTTGGCAAATGATTTTAAAGGAGAGAAATTGCTTGTATTTATCAATGAAGAGGGGTTTGATACAGGAAAAGCAGTAAAATGATGGCATTACCAACGAGTGTGTTGGGGGTGAGGGGGGGGAGACGAGGAGGAAGGAGGCGGAGGGGGGAGTGGGAAGATTCTACCGCCAAGAAACATGGATGAAGAAAAGGGAGGCAACTCCTGTAATTTTTAGCAAAGCACTATCCCATGTACCTATAAATGAAAGAATCACCAGGTTCTCAAACTCTTCATATACTTCAAATGAAAATAGATGGCTTAGCCCTTGTATCTCTCCAGATTGCTGCTCTTGTGGAGGACAGACAATTTTCTCTCTGAAAGCCTCCATTCCTCCTCCTTCCTTTCACATCCCCTAAAGGCCTTTCACACAACTGGATTCCTTTTCTGACTCTGTGCAGGCAGCTCTGCTGTTTCTCCTCCCATACAAACCCCTTCTATATTTGACAGAAGCAAGAGGCAGAGGAAAAAGCTGACAGAAAGTTCTGCCAAAGCTTTTTCCCCTTTCCCTTGAAGAATGAGAGAAGACTAGGGTTGATCTTGGGTGAGAAGAGTATATATTAAAGAAAAGAGGAAAATCAGGATGATGGTGAGAAAGGATTTATGGAGGGAAAATGGTGACCAAGCTGTTGAACTAGAATAAATGGTCATAGTACCATTGAGTGTAAGAGGTTATCAGCTTTCCACCATCTGGGGAACAGTAGTATTTGTGGCAAGGCAAAGGGAGCTGGGCTTGTCTGAAAGGGCTACAGCTTTCAAGGAGTGATCTAGGTTAAGTAGGCTCAATCTGCCCTCACCACAATATGAAAACATCCCACCTTTCCCAGCCACTCAAGTTATGAACTTCTGAACTGGCACCAGTGAATTCTGTGAGGCTTTATATAACAGATGAAATCAATGTAGCTGTTATATCTCTGTTATCCAGCACATATCGAAGGCCCCATTCCCTCACCTTGTACCATGTGTAATCATTTACGCTTGCCCAAAGTGAGGCAAATGTGTAATTAAAAAACTGTGGTTGCACCTTGTGTAGATTTTCTGCTAGTGTAAAGGATCAGGAGTCAGCCCTTTCTTTCCTTTCCCATAAGAATCAGCAATATTGTTTGGGAAGTTTCACTGAAGTCACGTACGGAAAGTCATCGTTAGACTTCCGAAACAGAACAGAAGTCAGAATTGTAACATTTCTTTTCTCCCAGAGATGAGAAACTAGCCTACAACACAGAGGTGGACAACATCAGTGATGCAAAAGCAAACTGCAACATGCAGATGAGTGGCTGGGCAGAGGATAAGTTCGACGGGAGATGCAAGACACCATAGGGTATGGAGCGTTCCTGAGTGGAACCGTTACAGCCCCTTTCCAAAGCAAAGGTGTTAGTGACTGTCCAAAACCACACTTTGATGGTGTTGGCACAGATTAAACTGGAAAACGTGAGCAACCTAAATTAGTGAAATGCGTAGGAGAAAAATTAATGTATGGTAAGGCGCAGAGAAAGAAAGCAGAGGGGAAACAAGCACCTTCAGTTAGGCTAATTCAACCATTTGGAAGAAGATAGGAGAAAAATTAATGGAAAAAGTCCCCTGAAAAGAGAACAACAACTTATATTCAGCATTCTTGAAAAGGAGCATGAATTGCTGGCGTAGCATCACTTGCTGGAGCAAGCTTACAGGCTGTGTGTTGGCTCAGATGACATGGAGAAGTCCATACCTCAAGGACTCCTCTGAGCTGCAAGAAAACCCTGTATTACTCAGTCTTGGCAACAGGAAAGTCCTTTAACTCTATGGGAACTGGAAGCACCTTGACAAAATAAACCAGCAAGGGTACAGACAAGAGCACGCTGCTTCCAGGGGTGTCTTCCTTGTGTCCCAGCCTGTGTACCTGCAGCTTTCCTGCCGAAAGTGACTCTTACCATGAGAGCAGCACCATGGCTGTTGGTGCCATCACTGCCTGCGCTGGTTCCCATTGAAACATTTTCAGTCTCATTTGGATCAATTTGGTTTAGGCAGCAACAGAGACCAAAGGTGAGAAGGGAGGAGGCAAAGGGAGACTAAGTCATATTTGCAAGCAGGGATTGTTGCCTAATTTGGAGCTGGGTCTATATCTCCTCTGACCCATGTTGTACCTTAAACACTAGACTTGCTGAAGCCTTATTCTTGAACCTTTGTTCACTTAAGAAGGAAGAAGCACAAATGTTGATAATTTTTTCTGAAACTCTGACTCTGACCACACACCACTGCTTCTCCCTGCTCCCCTTTGTGCCTTCACACAGGCCAAGCTCCTCACACTAAGGAGTTTTACGCCCCAGGCTCACTCAGCTCCACACTCACCCATCCTGCTGAATGTCAGCATCAGGCCCTGGGTGAGAGATTCCCCTCAGGACTGTGACCAGATTGCTGCAGCACAGCCTGCTGAGATCCACAGAAATCAGACCTGGACAATCAGAACTTCAGCAGTTCAGAGGCAGCTGCAGATTGTAAAAGCAAAATCAAGCACCGAGTGAGCAACTGCAAACATCCTAAGGAAGCCTATATTGAAAATTCATTTCAATCTTAATCCTTTTATATGTCACTATAAATTGAACTCTTTCCAGTCTAACAATGGGTTTGGTTGTTCGGGGTTTTTTTCTGCCTAGGATGATCTTAGCCAAAAGTGCTGCGAGCTTTCTCAGAATTATTGCTTCATTGAAAAATAATTTCTTTTCAAGCAATTTAATATAGTGACTGTATTAAACAAGCACAGTTCAGTTTGACTCCTCCACTTCAAGAGAAGTTGCAGGCCACAAAAGTATCTTGGATTTTAGCATGAACTAAGTTAGTTAAGATTGCAGGAACAAAAAAGTATGCTTGATTCTGGCATATATACTGCATCAGGGGTACAACTTTAATATCTAAAAGCAGATGACAGATTTTTCTACTTTTACCTAACACGACCAGAATTCCAAAATATTTAGTAAAAAAACCCCCTCTAACATATAAATATGTATATTAAGGAAGGGAAAGAAGTAAAGAGATTAAGAGTGTTATCAGTCTAGCTTCTGCACTGTTCTGCAGTCATTTAATGATGTACCTGCTGACAACAGTGAGAGTGATGGACAGTCAGGCACCGCTACCTTCACAACAAAGTGTGATTTGAGTAAAAGATCAGGTACATGAAATCTAGATGACCTCCTTCATCATAACTTACACTAATGCAATGCTAGACCATATATTGTTTCTCCTACCTTGATGCTCCTGGTGGAACACGTAACAGATAGAAAAGGGCTATGCATCATAAATGATTCAAAGTGCCCCTAAAAAGTCTCAAACTCTGTCCAGTAGGTGCTTGTAGAAGCTGGATGTAACAAGTCTCTGGCACTTAAATGGATGGATTTTACCAAAACCACTGCACTAAGTAGCCTTAAATACTTTTTGAAAAAAATGAGCTGTTTTCTTGGGCTCCTCTGCCAACCTAATTTTCTTCACTTCTACCTGTAGCAAGCAGCTTTCAGAAGGATTAGCAGCCTCTTTTCCAACTTAAATTACAACCAGAAAATACTTTGTTCTTGTAATATGGCATCCTCACTTCTTTTCAGGTTCTCATTTTCTCCACGGTTCTAGGCAGCAATGCTATCCCCCAGCGAGACAAGTGTCTGAGACAGAGCTCTGAGACGGTCAATGCTTTCCCACCAGTTCTCTTCACAGAAGCAGGACGGAAGGAGAGCCTTCAGTGGAATCATTACTGACTCAAAGCTTGCCTAGATGGAATTGGAAGAACCAT
Organism: Todus mexicanus; assembly: GCA_013389965.1. Lineage (NCBI taxonomy): Eukaryota > Metazoa > Chordata > Aves > Coraciiformes > Todidae > Todus > Todus mexicanus. Next base: position 71,986 of record WEIS01039713.1, read on the forward strand.
ACTAAAGCTTGAGGACCTGCCTCAATTTTCACCCAGAGAGGCTTAGTATTTTTACCAACTTGTTAGTGGGCATAAAATGTCATCAAACTGTGCAGATATATTAATTTATACCAAGTGGCTCATGAACTTCAGTGCAGAATCTCCTCATTGCCACTGGTGGACGCGGGACAAGAAGCAAAGCCCGCAAATGATTCCACCAAGCCAAAAAAACCTGGTGTGCCTCCCTCATTGCTGCTACATCTGGCCCAGATAAAGTGTGTAATAGAAATCCTTCTCATTAACATCCTTCAGGAGTAAGGGCTACTGAAGAATCGTGGGAGCAATCACATCAGAGATTCACTGCTGAGGGAGGAAAACTCTACCCACTTTATTGTGACAGCACCCCACACATGATAGCACAGCTTCTTGGGGTTGTGTGGAAAAGGGAGAAGACACCACCCTGAGAGAGCAGAGGTTGAAGAGTTCTCTCTCTCAATACTCCATTTCCTATGTCCAGTATAAACTTCAAAGCTCTAGGGAGAAGGGAGTTGGTCACATTGTTCAGGCTGTGGTTAGGTTGCTGCAATTTGGTAAATAAGAAACATTTTTACAGCTCGTTAAGTGGAGCTTTGGGAAATGTTCTCATATCCGTTTTCAAGGGGCTGTGGAGAGCTTGCTTTGTGTGGTGGGGCAGGGAAGCAGGCATTTCAAACTCAGGGTTTATATACACCCTGGGCTGAGGAACGCTGGTGTGCAGCCGCCTTATTTAACTGAGCTGGGGGTTGCTAACGTGTCACTGCTTTCGCTTGCAAGATCTGACTGAAAGGCAATATCTCCTATTGTTTAACGGAAGAGAATCAGCAAACAGCCTGGGAGGATGGGACACTGGGGCACTTCAGCTGATTCTGCAAGACCAGTGAATTACTGTCATATTTTCTCTACGTCATATGAAAACCATTTTCTTTGCGTGCAGCTGAAATTCCCACGTGTGTTTCACAGGAGCCTTACTGGGCTTGCATGGCTTAAGGCACAACAATCTTTCCACTACTCCTTTATACAAACTCACTGAAAACCCACACGCATCCCCTTCCTAACAAACACAGAGCACCCGGGGTGGGTCATTACTCCAAAGCAAGCCGTGCCTGTGGGTCAGAGCATCTCTCAGCAGAACTCCTTCAACCAAGGAAGTCCTTGCTTGCACACATGGAGACACAAATGCAGCGGCAACTGTGGACATCTTCCCATTTGCCCCTCAGAAGTCTCATGCTTGTGGTCCAAATTATTTTAGGGTCTAGTTAGTTAGTTAGTTAGTTAGTTAAAGGTGCTCTCATCTTGGAAAGACTCCCAATTACAAGCAGTGCTATTGAAAAAAACTCAAACCATTTCCCTTTTCTGTCTCTTGTGCATATTTTCAGGGGAGGAAACAGACATTTCTACTTCTTATTTCAGCCTTACTGACAGTTCTTCACTGGTCTTAGGAAGACAAATTGTCACCTCCGTGCTTAGCTTTGGCCAAGAACAGCAAGACTCTGCACTGCCCTAAGAATTTCTGTCTTGTTTGCATCTGTGTGCTTCCAAGGAGCCATACGCTCCTTGGAGCCAACACAGAGTCACCATGGGAAGCATCGGCCCTTGACAACCTCAGAGGCAGGAGAACAAGAGAAAAGGTGAGAATGGTAGAAGAGCTATTGCCTGATGCTCTCTCTTGCACAGGGTGCTAACACCTTCTAAGCAGCAAGCTGTGCAGAGGGAGAGGTGCTGAGTGTTTGGGTTTATGACGCTGGAATAATGGTCACTCCACCTCCTCCAAGATGGACATAGGGCAGCTGGAGCACTCTGATTTACATTGTTGAGTTCAGGATCATGTCATTCCTGATTTAAGACTTGATTTTGTACCGCTGCACTCAGCTCAGCCCTTCTGTGCTGAAGAACTAGATTGTAGATGGGTATAAAATTAGTCATATAAATTAAAGAGATCATAGCACCCCCTTTCTGACCTATTTGGCTTTAGTACCATTAATACTAAATCCTGAACATTAACTCACTGAAGAAATTTCAACAGCTACAGTCTGGTCTCTAATACTCCTAGAATTTATGGGGTTGAGTAAATCGCTGTCTTCCAACAGTAAAAAACCATAATGTAACTGCATTCAAATGTCGGAATAACAGCTTAGAAGAAAGATTAGATCAGTAATTGCTTGATTGTCCCAATGTGCTAATGACTAGTTGGGAACCACAACATCAGGCCAGCCTCACTGGTAAACCATCAAAGCCCAGATAGAAAGTGTTCTCACAGAAACTGAGGCCCACACACACTCTGACATATGCAAGCTCATTTTGATCAGACTGAAGGACACTCAAACATTCAGGGAGCACTGGTCTGATACAACTTCCTGATGCTAGTCTCCCTCTCTGTTTCCAGGAGGCAGTCCCTGAACCCACACAAAGAGCCACAGCATGAACCAGAGGCAGAAGTTGAGGATGAACTTTAAAAAACCACAAATGCACAAGAAAAAAATACTTCTTTGGTCCTAATTGGTCAACTGGTCTCCGCCTGATATCACACCAATAAAATCCAGAAGATCTAAGGCACTCTTAAGATCAAAATCTGAAAGATCCTTATGAGAAACTGCATTAACTGAGACAAGTTCTAACGCTGTAACTAAACTCTGAGTACTGGATATCTAATCACATAATTGCACCCACAACCAACTTTTTCATACTACTTTAAAGATCGCAGGAATTCTCTGAAGGCTGAAATGCAAGAAGAAGAACTGAGCATTTCCCTATCACTGGTGCAAAGAATACCCCGGTCCCCATCTCTCTGTACTTCTCAGCTATTTAAGGTTCTGCCCTCAGCACTAAGAGGAAAGCAGGTGAATCATACCAACACCTTTCTGTGTGCAAGACTGACCCTGGCCTTCCAACTGTGGAATTCTGCATAAATCCCTATTTCAAAATACGTATAAAATTGAGATTTACACAGGGAGGTAAACAGATATTCAATATAAGCGATAAATAACCTCTCACTTCCAACAGTTTAAAGAATTTTTACTTTTCTCTAAGTTTGGGGGTTTTTAAACAAGAAACATTTTATATATTAGACTGAAATATTTTTTTCCCTTCATGACACACTAGTTTTAATTAAGAGCCCTGCAGGAGTGCCTCAATGTGCAAGAGTTTGCAAGTCTGTGAACAAGTCTTGGAAGGAATTCATTGCATACAATTGCAAATAGCAATGCAGTGGACTTGAAAGGTCATAAAGATGTTCAGATAAAGTTGTGGGGTTTAATTCGAACACCAATGTTAACATTGTGCTTGAAAGAAAACAGCTAAACCAGCAGGGTGTGCCTGGAATTAATTTATGGGAAGGAAATTTGCTGACTGGCAGCAAACAGGATGAACAAGTTGACAGATAAACATTTTATGGAGTTGATTCAAAGAAACAATCCAGGACTTGGTTAAGAGTCTCCTAAGGAAGGAGTCTGTTACTGCTGATTAGTTTATCAAAATGATCCTGTTTTCATTGGGTACATCAAATTGGATCAATCTTTTCATTTGTTACAAGTCTCTCAGCGGTGGTTTTTCAGCATGGCACACCATGCACGTGTACCTTCAGAGAGCCTTCACATATGGCCAGTCTTAATTCTTCAACGCTGTTCTCAATTCTTCATTGCCACAAATCCTTGTAGCTGGATGTCAAGTCAATAGGCATCAGAAAGTGACACAGATGCTCACTTGTCACCTCTATCAATGTCCCCTTCTGTTATCTACCTCCAGGTACCTTTGGGGTCTGCCTACTAATCTTTCTAAGGCTATGAAGCTTCAACACACACAGCTCACACTGTCAGTTCTCCCAACAGAGGAAAATGCTACTGAACACACGAGGGAAACAGAAAGGGGAAACTGATGCCCAGAAGTTTTAGGGTATTTCTGTTCCCAATACAGAGTTTCGCTGTTCTTTTCTCTTCACATATGTGAAAATGGAAAAACAAAGTTCTATGAATTAGTGGATGATAATGTTTAAAAAACTGTAACAGCACCACTGCTTGAGCAACAGTTCCACACAGATATCCAGACTTAAGGCTGAGTCCCTTCCATGGGCTCAAGTCCTGCCAGCAAACCTGTTCCAGCATAAGCTTCTCTCTCCACAGGTCCTACCAGGAGACTGCTCTAGCGTACGCTTTTCATGGACTCACAGCCTCCTTTGGGCACCCACCTGCTCTGGTGTGGGGTCCTCCACGGGCTGCAGGTGGGTATCTGCTCCACCATTAACCGCTACAGGCTGCAGGGGAATCCCTGCTCTGGCACTTGGAGCACCTTCTCCTCCTTTACTAACCTTAGTTGTTTTTCTCACATATTCTCACTCGTCTCTCCGTCTGCAATTGCCGTCACGCAGCAACTTTTTCCTGGCTTTGACTCTATTAGACACAAGGGAATTTTCTAAGAGCTTCTCACAGAAACCACCCCTATAGCCCCTCTGCTATCAAAACCTTACCTCACAAACCTAATACAAAGCCCCAGAGTGAAACAGGAGAAAAGTTTGGGGGTTGGGGTGGGGTTTTTTAATACTTCTGTCATTCCTTACTTCGCTGGAAAGCTATAAATCTTCTGAAGGAAAGAAGAACCTGCTGGTATCATTAAGAGACTTAAGCACGGCAAGATAAGACTCCCTGAAGTCAAAGCAGCTATTTGTGTCAGAGAAAACATTACAGTAATTTATATTTCCACTCCCAAGTTTTATGTTACTGCAGAAAATGTAGTCCTTTAACAATTAATCATAAATCAAAACACTGACAAGGTGTTGGTCTCCTATTCCTTTGAGAGAGAAACAGAATGTATGTCAAGAAGCAAAAACCAGAGCTTGCTTGCCAACGTGTCAGACAGAAGCTGTGTTCAGGGGATCACTGTATTTCCTACCACAACAGCAATACGGAATTTCTGAGTCAGCATTAAGGCACTGAACTGGGTGACCGAGCCTCAAAACCCACAGATTCCATTTGAAGGGAGCTGCTTTCTTAGAATATTTAATAAACGCAACCCAGTAAGTACTGGTCATGGAACGTCTTCAATTGCACTCTTTATGTGGGGTGCCGAGCGACACGAGTGGAGAAGACTTTATTATTTAGTAGGGAAACAAAAGCACTGATAACTCTAAGGGGACAGGAAAAATGCAGGATGTGCATTTTTCACATGAAAGATGAGCGATTGTGTTCACTTAATTAGTGATCATTCTTAAACAGCCAGAGCTGCTGAAGCCTTCAGACAGAAATTCTGGAACAATCCACATGGAAAACAGAGTGAATGAGACCAACTGTAAGAAGTAATTGTAACACGTGTGCTCATATCAGCTGCAGGAATAACTTCCGTAAGAAATATATTTAGTTGCTACACCTCAAACTGCATTTACCTAGTTGACTGCTTGCCAAGAAAGAGTGTATGACAACAGCTCTTTATATAAAACTGTTATCCAGTCAAAGAAGGAAATGTTCCACATGTAGGGAACTGATTATTTTATCTTTTTTTAAGAAGCTTTCCAAGTGAAAAATGAAAGGTATTTGGGATCAAAGTGGCAGGATTTCTGCAAGGTACTTAGCACTGTCTTCTGCCTCCTTCTCAAATGGGCTTGAGAGCGGCTGGTATCACACAGAACGCTCTCTTGACTGCCACAGGAGCTCACCCACTACATCCATCCAGCAGTGGAAGGCAGAGGGGAAAGCATGTGACAGTTAAGAGTTCAGATCAGCACTTGCCCCTTCTGCACAGAACCCAGGAATTTATAGATTGTATAGATTGCTTTTATCCATCGAGTTTTAGGTTTAGGATTTTAGGTTTAGGGTGGGCTTTGTCTTTTTGGTGTGTTTTTATTGTGTTTCTTTCTTTCTTTCTTTTTTTCAGAAGTGGTATTTTCAACCCCCTGAAAAAACCCACCGCAGTTATGCACATCCTGCAGAAAAAAACCCCAACCAAACCCAATCGGAATAATATTGAACTGCAAGATCTGTGGTGAGAATGAAGTGAGGAAAAGCAATCTAAACTTCGTAGCTACCCTTCCAAACATCTTCCACCAGCAAATGGTTTCTTGTTTTAAGGCAGCGCAGTCACACAAGTCAGGTTTGAATACTTAACAATAACCATGTATCTAGCGTAGCTATGAAATATTGCTGGTTGCCTTATCTCCCCATCGTTTTCATAGCTAGCGACTCTGGGGGGATTGCTGAACTGCAGGAAGAAGTACAGGACTAACGTGTCATCTTTTTCTACCCACTGGGATTTTTGCAGACGGTTATTCTTACAGGTTCTCACAAAACCAGCTATAATTTCACTATTCCCGTGACCAAGGAAAAAGAAATCCTTATAACCATTTCTGTAGAGAATATAATTTAAAAAGCTTGCACTTACTTGAAATAACTGCTTAATAAATTAACTTTCAATTTGTTATTCCTAAATAATTTCTCACCTGGCAAGGAGATCAGGTTTGAGTGCTCTACATTAGGAATTTCAGTGCAACTCAGTTATACCTACAAAAAAAAAAATCATCCTTTAAAAATAAAAATGAAGTCTACAGATAAAAGCCTGCCCATGAGCAATTAGGAGCTGCAACCAATTCCCCATTGCCATGCAACATCTCATCGCTCACCATTACTCTGCTCAAATTATACCACCCAGCTAATTTTAAGTTTGCATCTTTACTCTCCTCAGTAACAGAATATATTGCTGAATGGAACTGATGATATAACCAATTATTTAGCGCGCAGCAAAGGTTTCAAAAATATACTCCTAGCATCCATTAAATTCTGCTCACGGTACACATATTTTCTTGGAAAGCAAAATTATCTGTGGAAGCTATAACACTTTTTAATGAACAGAGGAAAACACTATTTTAAAATAGAAAATGTCTTGAAGCTGTGGTGTGGTTTTGTTTATTTTCCAGATCATTTCCCGAGCTGTCTGAAGAATTAGGTCACTTGGATCAAAAAAAGAACTAAGGTTACCACAGGTATTAACGAACTCAGAAGAGGAAACCAGTTTTAGTTGTGATATGGAACCGTTACAAAATGTCCACATCCTCCAGTAAGGCAGAATTTAACACTTGTGGAATCTCTGAAATTTCTGTTTTGCTTGGTAATTCGACTAAAGTAAGACTTCTACCTGAAACTTCTACTCTATGGTTTTCAGGAGAAAAGCTTCGGATCACTAATCTTACTAAAAATGAGCATTAAGAACATTTAACGTATGTTAAGGATTCTTCTACATCTCTGAGTCAGGCTCGTGGTTGAGACAAAGGTGATGCTGTCAGGCGTGTTGGGATGAACAACATGTAGAATATTCTTTAAAAGCTGCTCATTTTGTTCACTTTTGGCTGCTTTATTGGACTCACCCCTTTCTTTGGCTTTATATGGTGTTAAGGAGCCCTTCTCACTCGACTGAAATCCATCTTATTATTGTGATTATCAATAAAAGTTCACGGGGAGAAAGTTTAGAGGAATAGAGAATTCTGGTACCCTTTCTTTATTGGTTTATTTTACCTGGCCCACTCCCAACCTAGCATTATAATACTCACTGACATTTCTTTGCCTCCTTATTTTGAGATCTTCACTGGTTTTAGCTGCAATTGTACCAACCCCTGAGTATAAGAAGCTAAGCTGATCTCTTTGCACTGCTTTTTAGAACGCAAGCAATCACAGAAGCCAGACGATAGCAAGAGCTAAAGTTTACTTTTATTGCCTAGCAAAATAAGATACACATTTCAGGCAGCGGCAATTACGCTCGTTGTATTTGCAGAAAAAGACTGCTCTAATTTGAAACGTGGCTCAAGCTCAGAAATGCTTTGCGGTTTTATAGCCATATTACAAGCCTGGATTGGATATTTAAAACAGGCTGGTTTTCATACAACTAGCCCAAAAGAGACAGCTCCTATTAGACTGAAAATTGTTACGTGCAAGTTTATTACCCAGCTTTCTATGGTTAAAACGAAGTTCTCCGATTTAATCGACTCAGTTGTCTAAATGGTGGACTATCTGGTGAATTTCTTAAGAATTGAGGGCTGACCTCATCATTGTTTGACTCTCTGCAAATGGGCCAGACCTACATACGCAGGTCTTGGCATGAGAATGAGCCCCATAAGCTCTATCACAGGATTATATTGGAAAAGAAATATGCTGCTTTGTCATACAGAAACAACTTGAGGAACTCACTGCCACACCAGTAAGGACAAGAGCTTAGAAAGACTCAGACTAGGGTAACACTTATGCATCTGACAAACTAAACACGAATCGCACAGGCACCCTGGTGATAGACGTATCAAGAATAACACCCTATAGACAGCTCTATTCCCATCTACAGGTGTATACGGTACACATCACAACCTTGATTTTGGATTCACTACATTAAACTGGTTCTAAGAATGCCTGTGCTTCTGAGCAGACATATGTTCACCTAAACACAAACAAATAAAGCTCGAAGTTGTACAAGAGTTCACTGGCCACTGTGCTGTTAAAATACACAGTCATTATTTGTAAACAGAGAGTATGGGTTTTACGGTTTCTAACCTGAAAACGCACTTAATCTTTTCACCACAAGATAAATATAATCCTTCCCCTACTTTCCTTCAGAATAAATGTAAATCAAGCACTCTCTGAAAAGTCACAGAAACGTCAAACTGTGCAACTGCTCTGGACGGACTCACTGTCATGTTCAGTTTATTCGGGAGAAGATTAAATTGCAACAAAAAGCAGAAAACATTCAAGAATTTTGTGTCATTTGGCATCCACGCAAGCGAAGGAAAAGGCATGCCACGCATCTGCTTCTTGTCACGATTCAAGCCAAAATGCATGTGACAATTGCTTTGCTTTTTATTACCACGCATACCATAAAATTCCGAGCCTCTCCCTATTACGGACATAGTGGTTTCTAATCTGTTCACAAATGTGAAGTGTGGGCTAAAATTTCTGGTTAACCAACAATTACTTATGAACTGTTAGGTGAAAGGGAAGGTACATTTCCTTCAAAAAAGCCCCGTGGAAGGGTCACAGCAAGGCATAACGAGCTTCAACAAGGGTGGGTGATCCTACACGTAATGAACAGAAAATGTTTCATACTTGTGCAGTTTCTGTGCACGGCTGCGCGATGTCCCTGAGCTCTGAGGGAGAAGGGCTTAAGCCTTGTGGATTTTAGGGTCAGGTGGGCAAAGAGCAGCCCTGGTTGGTGGTGCTGCAGTTTATTTTCTTTCATACTACACTGGGCTACCTTACTGCAAATTCCTGATTACCGCATTTCCTGAACTCATGAGAAATTCAAAGAAGAGGAAGGAGTGAGGTCAGTCCTTTCTGCATTACGCCTGATGCCTGGTCTGGCTTCTTTGATGTCCCACCAGTAACTCATCCTTCATAGCTGTGCATCAGATATTCCACCTAAAAATCAGAAGCGTATAACCGCTTAGGTTGGAAAAAATCCTTAAGAGCGAGTCCAGTCATTTTAGCCTAATTATTGAGTTTGCCCTTTGCACTGAAGGGTTTATTAACTCCTGAAGAGCAGGCACTGTAGACACCAATATCGTTAGAAGAAATACTAACGATCTGTACCAATTTATAACCAGGTATTTTTAACAGCATGCAAGGTTGCTTCATCAATAGCCTGGTACGCTTGGACTGTTACCAAGTGCTCTACTGCAAAGCCTATCTCATGGGCCCAACCTAGAACACGTAAACCATAAGCCCTCAAGTGAAGGTTCTGGGGTCCCACAGAGTGGCCATGCAAGGGCTGACAGGAGCAGCAGCACTCCAGCTGTCTGCCGTGAGCACTGTCCTTCAACTCTGGTCTCCTTCTCTGCACTCTTGCTGAGCCTGTTTCAGCCCAGGCCGCTGCTTCGCCTCTGTTCCTCTTCAACAGCATCCTTCCAACTTCTCATCCCAATTGCCTTCCATAAGGTAAAGTCAGATCTTGACACTAAATATATTTATGGGCAAGAATGCAAAAGAGAACCTTTTCCCTCTCTAAGTGCCCTTCTTCATAAAGGCCCACACAACCAGGCGACTACCAAGGCGACAGTAAATATGCTGGTTAAAGACACTGCATTAGATGATGACAAATGGACCAAACTCCAAAAGCACTAGATCCTGACCAATTCACTTCTGAATAATTCATTCCGACACTACAAGTCTTTTAGCTGCTGAATTTTTAAAAGAAGTAAATAAACAGTACACAGCTTTTCAAATTAACCGGTCTATCCCCACTAAAAAGACAGAGACAGGTTTTGCTTTAGGTCCCCCAGACTATGGGCAAATAGTGGGCGAGCACTTGTTCAGGCTTCTTGCCAAATTTTCTTAAAAACAACTTTCATCTTAAAGTCTAATATCCCCGAAGCGTATATACAAAATTACAAGCTTGATACGACCAGACAGATTTTCTGGCTTCCCAAGCATGACCCAGAATACATTGCTGGCCCCAGCAGAGCCCACACAATCAGGCTTTAAAGCCCAGACGTTCTCAAAGCAAGGAAGGCTACTTAAAGCTGCTGTTGAAAAATACTGCTCTCGATTTCAATCTTTGTAGCACCTGACCTCTGCCCAGTTGGAGCTACTGGGGTCACCTTCCCAAATAAATACATCAACCGAGCTGTTCTGAAGTGAGCGGCACAAGCCTGATTTACACCAACGCTTGTTTGGGGAGGCGGAAAATAAAACTTCAGGCTTTGAGGGCTAAGCAGTTATTACTGGTGAAATATAGAAAGCAGCTCTAACAGAATGCTACAAAGATTTATCCAATAGTTCATTTGCAGTGAAAGATTCGTGTGTTGCTTTCCAGTTCACAAATAATGCGATCATTTCAAACTCTGCTGAAAGATATTTAAAGCAGGTGACAGCATTCTACTAACAGATAGAGGGACAAAGTGATGTTTTGACATCCTTCAGAAAACCAGTGAACGCTGAATAACCTAAAACAAAAATCGGCTTTGATATTTCTTGTTCTTAAAGGCTTTGCTTCTCTCCTTCATATTCACAGATGAAACATTTCCAGCGTAAAAATAAGCAAAATGGAATGAGTTACATTTATGACTTCTTCAAACCCACCCAATAAAGCTTGTGTGGTTCATTCTTTAGAACATTTTCCTCTGAAAGCTATGATTTGACACTTCAAAGAATCATCTCTTTCTGTTTTCCTCTGTCATAGGAGCTGAAGTAAACACTGAAAGTGAAAAAGAAACCCCCAAAACTTTAAACCACAAGCAAAGGTAATGGTCTCATTCAATCTTTCTGAATTTGTGACCCGTTTCTGAGACTGAGACAAATGCTACGCCAGCTCCTGCCTACCAGTAAACAATGCTTTAGCATGGATGTCGTTGTTACCGCTGATTGGGGATACGGGTATTTCACCTGCTCAGAACCACTGGCCCCAATCCGTCCTCTTATACACAAACCTCATAAGCACAACGTCCAACTACATCCTTTTGCAGAGGCAATAAAAACATAACCAACTGTACTCAAAAGATACAAGAATTACTGAAGTTCAGCCATGCACAGTAAGTTCAGGAACCGCTTATGACCAGATTAGGCATTGGTGCAGAATTAGATACGCGTATATGAAAATTGTGAACAAGGGGGTTTGTGTGAGCGTAATTAGGGAATTTTTTTGGTACATGGTACCCTCACGTATCCAGGTAACACACCTAGAGGCATAGATGCCATTTTATGGAGCAGGGTTGATTCCACACACAAGGGAAGAAAAGCAGACATAGCCTCCTACTCTTTACTGAGAAGGTTCAGTTGTCCTTTTATTAATCTAATTCAAAAATCTTTAAGTGTAAAGCATGGTTCTGTTTATTCTCTGGAACCTGTAACAGTATCAACAGAAAATGCCATGAATGTTAATTAAAAAGTAACTGAAAACAGTTTTGGGGTTGGAATTTAATATCAGCATAGAGTTTGCAACCCAAGATTGCAGAAATTTACTTGTCCATATGAGCCTTCAGGTACAAGAGGCTGCAATGAAAACCCATTCCCACTAAAGCTGATCAAGAAACTGATTTCTGATAACTTAATAAATTAAACTGATTCTCCTACTCAAGGAGCATCTGTGAAAACATCACCATCTTCTTAAATTCATTCATTCTCTGAAAGTGCTCTTCAATGATAGATGCAGAACTGTACAGAGTAAATGTAAATGGTGATTTTCCACAAGTATTTCTCTTCGAGTCCCATAGGTCAGTCTTGAATGGGCCCTGCTAATGTGAGGCAACGCCTCTGTTTTCTGGGTGGATGGTCTTAAAGAGAGATTCTAAAATTGTGGTTCATAAGCACACCAGCCTTTAGGGGGAAAAAAACAAACCAAAACAAACCAACAAACCAAAACAAACAAAAAAACCATACAAACCCCCCAAACACCCCAATGTGTGAAAAAAATTAAAGAAATTCACAAAGAAGTAGTTGCATGGGCCAAACATTTCTAACTGTATTTTCCTAGGGTCTCTCTCTCCTTACTCTTCATTTTCTAGTATAAGCAAGCTGGAAAATGTGAATTAACACCGAAGTTTACCGAAAGAAGACTTGATTATGTTGTGAATGGCCCTAAGATGTTGCTGTCAACAATAACTATGTTAAAAAATATTGACAATCCACATTGAAAACACGTGTTCTCCAACCAGATGACACAACTTTTATACAGACTGGAAGCAAAAAGCATAGCGGATTTCCGTGAAAGAAGGGAAATTAAGAAGAGAGGAAAAAGGAAACAAAGAAATACAGAAGTACGGTGCGTAAATGTTTCAAGAAATAAGGAACCTTTGAAAAAAAGTACTTTTTTGCCTAAAAATTTGTAGATGGTACTTAGATATAGTCAGGCTGCACGGCACGCTACAAAGATGCCTGAAAACACTTGGAAGTGTCAGGGTAAACATTTAGGCAGGTTCCGTGTTCTGAAAATCCTGTCAAAACTGCTGAACTAAGTCAACTTAAGCCAATTTCTGCTTGTTTGCTTACAAAGATAGTAACATAAAATGTGCCTTGCTCACCTGGAAGCCAGGGAGCTAACATACTGAATGCAAAAAATAATCCAGCTTTTAAAGCAAAGTATCCAATATAGGTAGGAAAACACCTGAGAACTTGGTTTTAGGGGTTTTCAATCTATTTCATGTCTCTCAGAGAATCAAGAGCGGGTGCAAGCAAGAAAAATGGAGGGTATGTTGCCTTTTCCTAATGTCTTACAGTCATAGAATCACAGACTGGTTTGGGTGGAAAGGGACCATTCAAGCTCATCTAGTCCAGTCCTCCTGCAGGGAGCAGGGACATCTGCAACTAGAACGGGTTGCTCAGAGCCCCAGCCAACCTGACCTGGAGTGGTTCCAGGGATGGGTCATCAACCACCTCCTCAACATACCTTCTATTCAAACATTTCCTTTCATATACAGCAAAAAAGGGCAAAAGTAAAGAATTAGACATAAAAAGAAGAAAATTCTTCAGTTGTTAGCCAGAATAGAGGACTCGCACTGTAAGAGCAGCCATATGGCAGGGTGGGATGAAGCCAGTGAAAAAACTGAGGCTGGCCTCTTCTTTAGGAGAGGAGGCATTTCTGGCCATCACTGAAGAGCTGAATCACCCTCTTGAACTGCTTTAACTCTCTCTGCTGACAGCAAATGAAGACTAGGGCCAACAGGCTCCTAAATGACTTGCCTCAGTGAAGGAACTAAAATTAGGAAAAGGGAATTGAGGCTACATCCAGGATGGAAGAACTCTGCTACAGTCTTTGGATAGCAAATCCAGCCTTGCACAGCACAATCCTATCCTGCTTGCTGAAATATTCCATGCAGATGAAGCCACTGGAAAAATAATATGCTGAAGAAACCAAGGAGATGGTCACACAAATCAGGCATTAATATCTCCAGAGGTCCCAATTCTGCTCTGATGGTTGTGCACAGGCAATATCAATGGCATCAACATCCAGTCACATGGCAGCAGCTACCAGTGCTTCTTGGCACTGGTGAGAGCAGAACTGGGGCTCATTGCTCAAAAAGATGCGCTCTGCCAGAAAAGAGGTTTCTTTTCCAGAGCATGAGCAACAGGAGATGTAGCACAAGTCCTTCAAAACGAAAACGTGTGTTTGAGTGAAAATGAAACCAGGAAGACGATAGGGGTAGTGATGGAAAGGGATGCACCAGGGTTCAAACTGCTGTAGAAGCACTGCTGCTTTTCCCACCAGCACTTCTGCTTCCTCAACAAGTCTCTGCAATCTCACTTCAGAGGGATAAACAGGTAGCAGTTTCTCCAGGCACCAGCCTGAAACTCCAGTTTGTTCCTTTGGTCGGCATAGCCCACAGGAATTCTCATGAGCAGCAAGAAAACCCTGTCAGTCTCTCCCGTCAGATCTCGCTTCACTCCTGAAGCACAAGTACAATAATTTCCCTTTTGAATCTGGCATATCATTACTGCCTAATATCATGCATAAAAGATTTTTGATAAAATATGATCTGGCCTGAAGCATACTTTTATTAAAAGGCTTAACCCTACTATATTCACATGCATTAATAAAACACCAGGTTATAATTAAAAATAAAATATCCAATTTTTTTCAATATCCTGAAAACTTCCACAGTTCTTTTGGTTGTTGGGGTTTTTTTAAAAAAAACAACTAAAGCTGGTCAAAGGCTGAAGATTTTCCATCACTGCCTTCACATAGTGACAGTAAATGTTTTTTATTATCACTCATTATTATAATTTCCATTAACTGGGAAAATGACGAAAGTTTCTATTTGTAAACTGGTAACTCAGACAAATTAAAGAAATGCCAAACACCGCTTTTTCCGAGGGTCATTTAAAACCCTACATACCTGTCTGCTCTGAGAAATGTGGACTTCTGCTCCATTGGGAAGACGGGAGGAGCTGTAGCTCGTTTGAGTCCTTTCCAGAGAGGGCATTCAGCAAGAAGCTGCTATTGGTTCAAACTCAATGAAAATAATCGCGCAAAAAGATGTGTAGCTTGTTTTGACTACTCACATCAAGGTTTTTTTGTGAGATAGAAATTACCATTTAGTTTGATTAATTATCTTTTCCCCCACAACTAGCTTTTCAATCTTATTTAAAAGCTGGTGTTGTCCAACAATCCGAGATGACATCAGTCTTGTTTCAGCACCATCCTGCCTCAGTCAAGGGAAAAGTGTTAGCGTGGATTAAAAACATACGGTGGACCAGCAACTTCTATATTTTCTATCACTGGTCTTAATAGTATGTGGCACTTCAATTAGGATTGAATCAAGACTCTGGTTGTGCTTCCAAGTGCATCTTTAAGGCAAATGTAAGTACCTCACATTTTACTGGGAAACCGATATTCTCTGGGGTTCAGCAACTTGCCCAAGACTACGTGACTCTGATTGCCAAAACTAGGGTTAGTATCAGCCACGCCTGCCAGAGAGAATTCTTAGCATTGGATTTCTTTGAAAGCTCGAGGTACATTCTTCATAAAAAAGGGATGAAATATAATTACTTATCTCTGAGGACTCCTGTGGTCTATAAATAAAACTTGTACCTTGCTAAAAGCCAGTTTTCAGCCTCGTCAAAGGTAGTAATGCTCCTTCTGAAACGTCAGCAACAGAATATGAAGCCAGAGCACATCAACCACCAGCCTTGCTCATCTAGCAGAGATTTTTGCATTTAGAAACACTCAATATTAGAAAACTATTTTATAGAAGGGAAAGTTCAGACTGTTCTACAAAATCATTTAATTTTCCCTTAAGTTTTCACAGATGCAAAGGTGTGCAAACGTTTTTCCAAGTTTTCCTTCAGATGAAGGCCATTCAACTTCCAGTGGTTCACCTCTCACACACCAGCTACTGGCCAATGCTCTCACATTAAACCTTTTTGCACGTTTGATGCCATTCGCAGCATCTTGCCTAGGCTTTTAGACTAAAACCATTCTTTAACTATAACCGTGTGCCGGACTAGCACAGGATAAAGAAAAGAAACTACTTTTCTTTCGCTGAATGATTCCCATATGGACAGACCCATTCTAGGGTTTGCTGTGAGACCCTCCACTCTTATTACTCTCTGGAATTCTTGGTAGTCCAAAGTCTAATTTAATCAATCTTCCAGAGAATTGCAAATGAAATACTTTGTCTTGCTTGCACTGTACAGGATCATAGTGAAATGACAGAAAAAACCCTTCAATTTCTCTTCTGTCAGTTACACTAAGGAAAAAACAATATATCCACAGAGACAACAAGGGAAAATTGAAGCATATGTGCATTGCTAAATACTGTCGTTTCTTCTGGGAAAAAAATTAATCTAATGAATGTAATAATATACTCATCCAAATATTTCCTGCCAGCAATTTCTTTCATTTCTGAGGTGATTGAGTTCTAAACCGTATGTTTTGAACTGTAGAGCACCCCGCAGGTGCTAGTATCAAATTAAAAATAATAGAAGCTCTTTCTGTGTTAAT
Source organism: Todus mexicanus (assembly GCA_013389965.1). Classification (NCBI taxonomy): domain Eukaryota; kingdom Metazoa; phylum Chordata; class Aves; order Coraciiformes; family Todidae; genus Todus; species Todus mexicanus. The sequence continues at coordinate 88,393 of WEIS01039713.1, forward strand.
CTTTGCCAAATTGACACAGCTGACGCAGAAGAGAAGGGCACACATCCTTCTGTGCTCTTCTTGTGTTACAGCATGTCTAGTGTTTGGAGCTTTTCCTAAAGCACTCAGAGAAGTTTTAATTACTCCACACTGGCTCCCTTCACACACTCTGTGTTTGCAGAGAAGCAAAGGAGTAGCAGGGCTCTTAAAAATCACTCTGTTGAATCCCAGCTGGAAATCCCAACACCTCATCTTTTGCTAAGCTTATTTTGCTGCGCAACAATTCTCCCGATATAATTACCTATTTTCTTGTGTGTTGACACAAAGGATATTTTCAGATATAGCGTGAAGTGTAACAAAGTGGCAGAAATTTCTTCAGAACGATTATAGGGTAGAGTAAGGGAGATTGATACAATGGATGTCTTATTAACTTTCATTCTTAAGGTCACACATAGTCCCTGATCCCACGGAAAAGAAAAAGAACATAAAACCCCCAAGTTCTGTCACCAGTTCCTAAAACTACTATTCCATTTGCTAAAATCCTACAGCCTTAACAGCAAAACTAAACATTTTTATAGACATAATTTTTTTTGTGAACCTCACAATGATATAACAGCAAAGGCATCTTAAGAGATTTATATTGAAGCATTATGAACCATTAACTTTGAAACTACAAGTATTAACCAGAGCAATGGACACTCTTCAAAGCAGCTGAATGACATTGTTCCAGTTTGGAGGTGGGGATTTGTAGATAATGTTCCACCCTAAGTTTTATTGCCAGTCCTAGCAGCAGTAATGCATCACGTCTGCAACAAACAGATGCTATCAAGAGATCAGGGCAGTACTTTATAAAGCACAGTATAAACATGTAGTGGGGAAAAGAAATTCCTGCAGGCAAAGCTTTGGAGGCGAGAGATGCATATGGGAAAGAAGTGATTTGACTGAGTTGGTGGGTAGGTCGGTGACAGAATAGGGAACACAAAAGAGGTCCTTTCAGTCCCAAATGTCCTAGTGACAGGAAAGAATCATAAAAACCTCTGCAGCTGATGAATACTGGGAGTTTATCTAATGGCATTCTTGCTGTTAAACCTCCACACAAAATATTATTGCAATAATCTCCCCAGGGAAGTGGTGGATTCCCCTACAGTGGACAGTTTTAAGACTCAGCTTGACAGGGTGCTGGGCCAGCTCATTTAGACTGTATTTCTTTACCTTGAAAGGTTGGAGTAGACGATCCTTGAGGTCCCTTCTAACCTGTTATTCTATGATATCCATCACTGTCATGATGTTCTGAGTGGTGCCAAAAGCTATGGATTGTCATCATCCAGCCCCAGCACAGAGGCACAAATTTGAGAGTCCTACCTGTTTTTTATCTCACAATTTATCCTTCCAGTGCCATACGGCTTTTCTTTTAGAAAGTTAATTGCTATTTTTCATAGGATCTCTGTTGGTAAAAAGAACAAACCTCACATTTTGGTGCAACACCAAGTAACCATCATGCAGATACTTCCACAAGTTCACTCCATTCAGCTTAACTGCTGTTAATATTACGAATAAACGCTGCAACAACAACAAAAAGGTGGCACAAAACATAAACAATCCACACCTACTGACAATGTATTATAAGTGCTGCAAATTAATCATCCACCTGTTGGGTGGGTCATGAGAAAAGATTTATATCCAAATAGCCATAACTTCTAGGGAATGAGATGCAGAAAGACTATCCCTCTTGGCTGGGAAATCTGATCCTTACCAGAACAGATTCCAGTAATGAATGTAGTTTGGGTAAATTTAATGGTCTGTTACTTTCGCATTTGTCACGTTCCTACATGTTTTGTGAGTTTGTGGCTTTTTTTCTTTATATTTGATACAAGCAGCAAAGTATAAATATAACTGGCAGAATGTGTCATTCCTTGTTTTCTTTTCCATTCAGCTGACGTGCTAATTTTGTGTAACACAAGAAATGAACATCGCTTTCCAGATGTATGAAATTTGGTTTTAATGACCAAGTGAGGTGGGATTTTTTATTTTTTTTTTAATGGGATCACAGTTTCCTCAATTATATTTTAAGAGAAATCAGCTTTGGAAACACTGAGTGCTGTACTTTACAGTTCTCTGAGGGGGGAAAATAGTGAGGTGGGAGGATATATGGCTACTTTCAAAGTGCATAGCGTTAACAAAGCATTACTTTCAATTCAGTGATTTTAAAGTCAGTTGTTCACATCTGCTTAAATGCCTGTGGGTAAATATGCTGAGGCTTATAATACACTTCAAATGGTCAGTACTATTACGATACTTACTGCAATACTAGAAAGATTAAGTCAGTCTTCAGTCTAAAAGGCAAAGAAAGGAAATACTTCTCCCTTTTCTGGCAGAGGCAGGCAACTTTTCAAGTTACAATCCTACCTAACAACTCAAAAAGATAGTGGTGGACTCTGTACTGAAGCTGCCCTGCCACGCAAATCATAAAACTTCTACGAGAAGTGGGAGTCCAGCAAGTTTGCAATGATAGTAACCGTGTGATGGACTAAATGAATCAAGCTTGGCTTATAAGCGTCATGTCTGAGCCCTCTACGAGCTGTAGAAAGAGCCAGCACTGCAAGGAGAAAACTTGCTGGTTTTCCCAAAGACCACAGATCTACTGGAACTTTCTCAGGGAGAGGTATATGCCCATGTGTGCATATGTGTGCCCACGTGGTTATGTGCCAGTCCACCAAGACACAGAGGGGAAATCTGAATCTACATAATGTCAAGTAGACTAAAAAAATAAGGAAGTCAACAAAGCTGTCAGCACAGAATTCCTTACAGAATGGAAGCATCCAGAACTGCTCCAAGGATTCAAAGAATTAAAGAAGCTGAATTTCCAAGATGACTTTTGGAGGAAAATTACATTAAAAGCATCTTCCAGAAACTATTCGAGGTCAGACAAAAGCTTGTTCACTGCTCTTGTGGGGTTTTGTTAAGCCAGTTATAAAAAATACACACGCAAGTTTTTTTGAACGAGGTAACAATTTCTTGAGTTACCTGACCCCAGTGAACACAGGCACCCGCCCGCTCACACTCAGTTATCATTTCGGACTTGGGACACTGGCACTGACACTGTTTTGTAATCATACAAATTGGGAAAACTTCCTAAAGTGGCACCATCTTTGAATTTACCAATTTCACAGTTAATTATTCCTGCACAAGAGCATTTGAGAAATGCGACATCCTGAGAGAGACTGACTTCATATTCAGAACTAGCTCAAAATGATGTTCAGATTTAAGCTCCGCTGAAGTAACAGAAATTACTAATGATATAAAATTATTCAGTGTGGGGAAGATCACATCTGCCCTGTGTCACGGTTTGGGGTCAGGGCACCCCCCAAATCTGCAACAGAACGCTCTCTCCCCCTCCCCACCCAAAAAGGAAAGAAAGGAAATAAAGGAGAGAGACTTATTGACTAGGAAAGGAAAGGAGAACAGCTGTACTAAAACATGAAATAATAAAAACAATAATAGTAAAAAGTAAATATATATACAAATGTACAAACCCAGTATCGAACTCACCCCCCCACCAGATGGTAAATCCGTCCCCGTCCCCACTGATGCTGGGGAAGGGCCCAGCAGCAGCCGGGAACCGGGAGCTGGATTCAGGGATGCGGCCCAGAACCTGGGGCCCAGCCAAGGCCTGAGCCGGGGGCTGAGACCGGGGCCGGAGGCCTCAGGGCAAAGCTGAAGCTGCCAAGGCCAAACCCAGCGAGGAAGAGTCCCGAAGCCCAGAGAGCAGCTCGAGCTCAGGGAAACGAAAGACAAAGGGCAAAATGGCGAAAGGGCCAAGAGAGAAGGGCCGAGACCCTCGTGATCCCTCAGCTTTATACCGAATATGACGTATATGGGATGGAATCCCTCGCTGGCTAATTTAGGGTCACCTGTCCTGTTCACTCCTCCCTCAAGGCGCAGCCTTTATGTTTCTGCACCCCCCAGTGTGGTACACAAGATCTAGCAGTGACCTTGGTTTGCATACCAATCCTTGGTACTAACTATAAACATGGAGCATTCTCACATGCTGCTAACTTAGACAGACTTAGCTGAAAAATAAAAATCATAGACAAGAATTGTTCTGTTCTAACCCAAACCAGGACACCCTGGAAGAGTCTTGGAGAGGATTTCACAATACTGAGTGACTGGGCAACAGAACTGATGGATTAAATTCAACATCAGCAAAAGTAGCCAGAGAAAAGCTGTCCTAAATACCTATGCACTGGGAGGCACACAATTAGCCACCATTGTTCAGGAAATAACCGTTACAGTCAATTTGAGAACATCAGCTCAGTGTTCAACCATTGCCAGAAAGGCCAAACACAACATGAGATATCTTCCCCCTTTTACTTCCCATATAAAAAAATATTTCTTTACCACTACAAAACCTTCGTAAGCCTGTGTTGTGAAGACTCCGTGTCGTTCTTGTTATCCCACCTCAAAAAGAATACAGCTAGAGTAGAGAGAGGTATAAAAATGGTACTATGTATGTTAAAGATGTAGGCTAGCTGGAATACTAAGGCTAAATACATTAAGGTTCTCTAATGTGCGAACTAGATAGCTGTGGGTGGCACGATTAAAGTCAATAAAATCATCAGTGGCCTGTAAAAGAAGGAGGAGATTTGATTTTAAACACTCTTGGGGTGGTTGTGGAGGAACAGGGCATTAAACTATCAGATAGCAGGGTTAAAACAGGAAAGTACTTTGTTATATCACATATATTGGCACCACTACTACCTTGTAGAGACCGAAAGAGTAATTCCTAAGATGCAAATGCACTGAAGGTCACTATGAGCTAAAACCAAAAGACTCAGAAAATACCTCAGCTACAAATGGTTGCAAGCTGGGATGGAGTATTCGGGAAATAATCCTCTCAAACTAGTTACACTCAGGAATACAGTGTATTTGCAGCATGTAAGCAGATACCACTGGTGTTCCAGTCTTGGTCTGGTTGATTGTGCTGGGATTCCTTGCAGAGAACTGCAGGCTCTGGTACCCATCAAAGGGGAACGTGAATTGAAGACACCTCATGTGAATAACAGCACTTAGACTTGGGCACAGAAGCGTATTTTACTCCATAGCTACATCAACACATCCTCTATTAAGAACACTAAGTTGTCGTTTAGAGGTTTATTTTTTACAAGTCAGCCATACCTGGATTGTGTTTTTCTTTCCTACAGCTAAAACAAAACAGGAACTGTTTTTTCCAGTGATATTTCTCCTCTTCTACTAAAAGTCTAGCTTCAGGCTCAAAACCCGCTACCTACCTATGGAACCCCAGGATGCAGGTGACAAGTACAAGTCAGCCCAACACCCCAACAGTTGTTATCACTCCGATCAGCTGAGGATCAGACCTGCAAAAGGAACAAAGCTCCAGTCTGGTCCTGTGATTCTGTCATCAAACATACGTCATCTCCCAACAACACAGCTCGTTGTTACAGCACACAAGTATTGGCGTGTATGTTTCCTAATAATGATGCTGATCTTTACTACCTACAACTATAATCATGGATCAACTGCTATTTAACAGATCTGTGTCCAGGTGCCGTGTATGTACTTGTTTCATCTACCAGCATAACTCCCTGTACTCCAACTTCTTAAAAAAACCTAGAGGAAAACAGTACAAGCAAACAGAGCGTCACGATTTCTGTTGCACCCCAGGCAGCTCTTTAATCTGAATTAGTAATTAGTATATTAAGGTGGCGTATCATAAACCCCAAGAGAATAGCTCTATAAATATATTAGAAGGCTGATGTTCAAAAGGATTTAAAATATTCTCTCATAATTAGAAGTCCACCTGATGTCACTGAAATACTGAACTAATCTGCAGACTCTGTTACATCTAAAATATTTATTGTACAGTGCTCAAACCAATTTTTCATATTAAAAATGTATTTTTATTTTTAAAAAAATCCCACCTTTCATCTTAATGATCACCACCATCTAATCTACCTACGAAGAGCCTAAAGATTTATCTTGTCATTTCAAACATGACTCAGTAGTGCAATCCATCTTCTGACAACAGTAGATCAATTAGAAGGCATCAATTCTAACTGTTTGCAAACACCATTTATTAGCTTAAGGCCCCTTGATGCACAGCCCGGAGATCTACACAGACAGAAATGTCTAGCAGGAAAAAGGTAGGAAAAAAAAAGCTTAATGGTGGCTGACTGACCTCATCGGATCTTTGCACATACACGGACACCCACCCAACTAGGAAGCCCCCAGGGGAAAGGATCAGTGGAAACACATTTTGTCAGATCTGATAAATTATATAAGTTATAAATATCTAGACCATTAATGCCTCCATTCCATCTCCTCCATGTTAAGGAAAGTCCCAGGTCACTGTCAAACCATCAGGGGACTGGTGCGCTCAACAGTGAGTGAAAGGTGACAAGCTCAAGGAGCTGAGAAGATCCATGGGTATCTATGAAAGCAAAGGGGCTAGTTCCTTACCCAAGACAACAAATGCAAGGTGTGTGATGTCATCGAACCCTGCAGAGCAGTTACAACACAATAAAATACTGTTTTCTTCCCAGATAGTTCATTCTCATTTGTTTTTTCCCCTGGATAAATAATCATTTTTTTTTCTGCATTATACCAAACAGCTACTTCCTTCTGGGAAAAATTTCCAATGAAGACATTGAACACCATGAATTCTTTTCAGTTGAGTCATCTGTCTTAGGACAGACTTCCCTTCTTTTGCTGTCCCTCTGGCAGAAGCCATCTCAGGCAGTGAGATTCACCTGTGAGCTGGGGGCTGGAAAAGCCCTGTCATTGTAAATACATCTGTGCTCCTCTAAGAAATTTGTTCTGATGCCTCAGTGACCACCAAGTTTGTTTCTGCAAACTGACATGTTTTCTCCTTTCCTTTTTTTTCCCCCAAGGCTTTTATTGAATTTCCTTTTAAATTCAAATTCCATGATCTGTTCAGATTTCAATTTACACAAGAATACCTCATTCACTATGAAAAAACAAGAAAACTTGTGGGGTTTTTTTCCAAGGGAACTAACGTTGAACGGTGTGAAACCATGAAAACCGTCAACTTCCACAAGGTTGTGCTCAAAAAGGAAAACAAATTGGTGCAACCATGTCTTAAACATTTCTGGGAGTTATCGCCATACTGAATCTGAAGAAAACACACTTCACCCTATAATTAGATTTTCATTTCATTGAAGGAAGCCATTGCTCATTTTAATCAGCTATTTGTGATCCACAGCCAGCAGTTCCCATAGGAAATAAATCTGTGCTAGGGGGAAAGATGAGGAAATGGATCTTCTTCAGTGGTTTCTCCTCTAGCAGCACAGGGCAAGACTTAGTGGCCCTAAACAGGCCCCAGGACAGGAAACACTAGAGAGAAGGAATTACAGATTTCTTACAAGAATCTACAGAAATGTAAAGCTTTACTGTCTTTTAAGCCAGGAAAATAAAATCAAAGTACATGGGGGTGAATTAACTACATAAACCCAAGCGTAGTAGGGTTGGTAAAAGTCTTCCCGCGAAGACCATATTAAAACAATACAGGTTCTTTGTCCCTTGCTACTCCTCCTGATACACTGTTCCAGTAGCTCAGCTCTCTGATGGACTGACATCTAATTCCCAGACTAAATTTACCACTATTCAGTTCACACCCACTTATATGCCTTTGCCAACAATCTTTTCCATTTAAGTAACTTCTCCCTCTGTGGCAAGGTATAGGTATAGACCTATCCCAGCCCCCTGAGCCTTCATTCTGTGAAGCTAACTAAGCCTTACTCTTTGTGCTTCCTTTTCTAAGGCAGGGTCTCCTGATCTACCCTCATTTCTCAGCCTGAATTCTGCTGGAGTTGCATCTTCCACTTGGTCCAAATGAAATTATTGTGCAGTCACAGACTTAAGAAATCTGAAACAAAGGTGGAAGAGGGTAGGAACCTATCGGCAGGTGCAG
>WEIS01039714.1:0-18688 GCA_013389965.1 Todus mexicanus
AAACGACTGAATTGAAACACAGGCAAAATCTGGGGTAAGACAATTATTGAATTTAATTTTTTTCTCTTCACTTTGTTCAGCAGGTGTTTTCTCATTTCTCACAAATAACTCTGAATTGGAAACTATCAGAAGTTTGCTTAGTTGCTAGAATTCATCTGGAGGAAATCTTCAAGGCCTTTTATCACAAGTGGTGCTTTGCTTCAGCTCTTCTTAACCCTTGTTCTAGTTAATATTAAAAAAACCCCAACCAACTAAGGGCAACGTTTCATAAATGGGAGAGGTAAAGGGCTAACAAATAACAGAACTGCAAGTAAAAGACAAGGGTGGATTTCTTGATTATATTTACTAAATTAACTTAATCATTAGCATTTGATATGATGCTCAGAGGCATCATATCATGAGTCAGGGAATTTACTTGTTTACTTGTCTTTCCCAGTTCTGTGAATCTAACCATCAATCAAATGCTAGAAAATTGTTTAGCTAGAATAGTGATTACTCACTTTCTCCACTCTTTTGGACTGCTTCTGCAAAGGAAAAATACTTCAGAAGCATCCCTATCTCCTTGCTTGCCCCTATCTCCAACTGCCTCATTCTAAAAATGTCCTTTCTGTGAATCCTAAGGGGGACCACACGTCTCGTCTCAAGACCACTAAACTACAGAGATGGCAACAAGAGAGAAATACAATATTCCAGCTGGATAATCACCAAGCAGTCTGATTCACTTAGTCTAATGTTCCCAGTCAGATCTTGGCAATGAAATAAGCATGTAGGAGGATGCAAACAGATTAGTTTTAATTAAAATAATAAAAAGGTCCAAGCCATGGACCTCAGATTTGAACTCCTCTTATTTTTTTCATGAGGAAGAATAGCTGATCAAATCTTACTCTGAACCTATCCCTCAGGTTTTTAGACTGATTTGAATTCAAAGCCACATGGACTTGGTTGGCTGTTTCTAAAAAACTACTTTTCAAATGCTCACCATTTCATCAATCCAGACCCACAATTCATTTTCAAAACTTCTCAGCTCTGGATTTTTTCTAGGACTTAATAACATTGTCCCAGTCTGCCTCTGGGACAACACCCGTGTTGGTCTTCATTGCTACAATACTCTCATTATTACTCGTGCAGTTTTAAAGGTCTGGGCTTAGGTCAAGTTTCCACCATGATAGGACCTGGACACTTTGGGATATCCCAGCTACAAAAGGTTTCCTTTTCCTGTCTGGGAGAAATAGACCCTATAAATAATACTGGCAGAATTTGAGATCCATGATAAAGAGACAATTAATTATGTTATTAATAATAATTATAATTTTGGGGTCTCCTGTATCAGGATTAAGGCTCTGCAGGTGCTGAACAGCACGGCTGTACAGAACCTCCGTGGCAGCTGGCACCAGCTGGAATCCCATTTCCTGCTCACCAGAGCTTCAAAAGATGTCATTACATGTAGAGAAAAGAGGGAGAAATGTTGTTTGTCTTTTAATTTCTCTTAAAATCTTCCGCATTTGTCTACAATGCACCATTGACAAAACTACTACTGATTTAAATAAAAAACAAGCAAACAAAATTAAACAGACCAAAATCATGCCTGCATCTGCACAGAAGCATTTATCAGATTGGCCCATATATTGAAAGGCCTTTTTTTCTTTCTGCTGAGCTGTGGAGTGAAATATTTTTAAAGGCTTGTGTTGTAAACAGAAAATCCATTATTTAAATTAATGATTTATTCTTTTAAAGCCAATGTGGGATCTATCACTGGCATGATAAGATGCACATTGTCTTCTATCTGCATATAGCCATGTAACTGCAATATCTGGCAGTGAATATGAAAAAAAAAATCAATTTTGCCTGGTTTCAAGCATATCTCCTGAGTCTGAGATATGTCTCACTTGTTTTTCAAATACCGCTACAAGTAATTTAAGCTCTGTGTTCAGAGAAAGAACTTGTCTCTGTGTGGGTGCACACATCTGTATTACCTGATTGGCATTAATTTTTACCTGTTTTAAACAGAGAGATTGCAGTTCTTTTCCAGCATTTTTTTTCCAGCGGAAATGATCATTAAGAGACTGCCTGATCCAAAGCCCAAGGAAGTCATTGTACAGTCTCAAACTGTGGCAAAATGTCGATCACACTTCAAGACCCAGATCCTTGTAGGGATTTAAGGTCCAGCCTCCCCTGAAGATTTGGGAGGACCTTAAAGTCTGAGCACTAACAATGAAGTCCTCAGTTCCGCATGCATGATGAAAATTTAGCTTTCAGCAAATCTGCCAAAAGCCATCCCCAGGTGCTGGCCCGGAACAGTCTTGTATTTGATGTAGATTTATATTTTCTGTGCTCCTGAAAAGCTGGAGTCATATGCAAGGTACAAGATCACAGAATAGCTCAGGCTGGAAGGCACCTCTGGAGACCATCTACTCCAACCCCCTGCTCAAGCAGGGTCAGCCACAGGAGGCTATGTGGGGGTGATGTCCACTTGGGTTTAGAATATCTCCAAGGATGTAGACTCCACAACCTCTCTTGGCAGCATGTGTTGGTGTTTGATGACCCTCACAGAGAGTCCTTGTCTCTCATGTACTGGGAAGCCCAGGACTGGAGACAACACTCCAGATGATGTCTTCTCACTGGTGCTCAGTAGACGGGTAGGATCACCCCCTTCATACTGGCTGGCCCTTTCTGATGCACCCCAGGATGCTGTTTGCCACTTTCGGTACAAGATTGCATTGCTGGCTCAGAGTCAACTTGCTGACCAGGGCCCCTGGCCCTTTTCTGCCAATCTGCTTTCTAGATGGTCAGTCCCCAGGGTGTGCTAGTGCATGGGGTTATTCCTCCTCTGGTGCAGGACTTTTCGCGTTGTTGAACTTCATGAGGTTCCTGTTGGTCCATTTCTTCAGCCTGTCGAGGTCCCTCTGAATGGCAGTACAACCATTCAGGTCGTCAAACAGCTCTCCTAGTTATGTGTCATCCACCAATTTTCTGAAGGCACGCTCTGTCCCATCATCCAGGTCATTAATGAAGAGGTTAAACAGTGTCAGGCCCAGTATCAGACCTGGGGTGGCTAGTCACTAGTGACTGGCTTCAAGCTGCTGATCACAACAACCCTTGCAAGCCCAGCAGTTCAGTCAGTTTTCAATTCACCTCACTGTTTCATATATTTAACTGATACTTCACCAGGTTGCCTACGAGGATCTCAACAAGAGACAGTGTCACAAGCCTTATGCAAGATAAGCCACATCCACGGCTTTCCCTCCACCCACCAAGCCTGTCATCTCATCATGGAAGGCTAGCAGGTTGGTCAGACGTAATTTCCCTTTGACAAATCTACGCTGACTGTTCCTGATCACCTTTCTGTCTTTCACATGTCTGGAAACGGTTTCCAAGTCTATCTGCTCCATCATCTGCCCAAGGATCAAGATGAGGCTGGCCTACCTGTAGTTGCTTGGATCCTTCTTGAAGACAGGAGTGTCATTTGCTTTGGTGCGTCCCATCAGGACCCATGGACTTGTGTCTGTCCAGTTTGTTTAAATATACCCTAAACTACACCGAGGGTAAGTCTACCTTGCTTCAGACTTTCCTGGTAAAGACTGAGGTAAAGAAGACATTGAATACCTTGACCTTTTCCATGTCCTTTGTTATCAGGGCCCTGTCCCATTCAGCATCAGGTCCCTATTTTCCCCAGTATCTCCCTGGTAGCTGGTATGCCCTGTGCCACAGCACAGCACAGCATGGCACAGCATGCCATGGTACGGTGCTTCTTCCAGCTACCTATGAATGCTACTTATGAAAATAACCAGGACAGAACGAAGCCAGTCTGGGGTCTGAATTACTTTCCTGCACAAGGGATTTCAAGCAGCGTGTGCGAACGTGCACCAAGAGCTGCAGAGCCTGGCTTTGAAAGTCCAGCTGCAAATTTAATTGTAAGTGATACGAGCTCCAGCTTAATGAAACTGTATTTTCTCCTCTCTAGCAGATACCTTACCTTTCCCTTTGTCTGCCCTGTTGCTTGCCCTAAGCTCAGTGTGCTCCGATGGGATGAATCCTCAGCCAGTCAGTCATTCCCTCAGGCGGGGTGAGCTTCTGTTGCTCCATTTTTGGCAAAAATCTGCAGCACAGATTTCTAAATGTCTTGTATTTATTTTATTGCATTTTTTTGTGTCTGTGCATGAAACCTTATGTTTGGTGGATAAACAGTGGGTAAACGTTTTTCATAGAGACTTTTTATTTTTTAATAAACAGAGTAATTTTCTCAAATAGCTCCTTTCTTACTCCGCTTCATAATATCATGTGGAAATAGATGGTCTGTTTCAACATTGGGGAACTGGAGGGATAAGAATAGAGACAGCAGTGTGGAAGCAATGGGTCCCTCTTCTGCCCATATGGTTCAGGTTTGCATTTTGGCTGGCACGATAATGTGATTGCTGGCAGATCGAATGTTTAGTCTCCAGAGCAAATAGCAGCCAATGAGTTGGGGTGTAATGTACATGTGGAGATGTTCATAATACTCCACACAGGCTGAACCTACAGCAGGAGCGAATTCAGCTGCAGTGAAAACAGAGATGCTGCATGAATCCTTCTGTCAGCACAGCAATGGCATTTCCAGGCTTTTGCGTTTGGGAAGGGGAGGAACGTGCCTCTGGGGATGGAGAACGCCACCACTCACGGATTCTCCTGTGGCAGGAATTTCTGACTTGCCACATAGAAGGTGATGTATTCTGATGAGCCTGAAAGTTACATTTCATCACTGCTTTATCACCCGATGAATCATTACGGCAGATGAATGTTAATTGTAGCTAAACAAATGAGCATGTCCTCCCTACCCCCAGACAGCTGCCACCGCTGTAAGACATTAGGCAGAGGGTGCAAAGTGCTTCTGGATGGAGGGGAAGTGCTACCCGTGCCTCTGGAGCTGCGTATCTGCAGCGTAATGAAATGCCAGGTGTGGAAGAGTGTTTGGATTGGAGCAATTTCCATTTGCTCTGCGGTTTGCACCGCTCTGGGGACACACTGCAGTGCAGTTTCCTTAAGTGGTTGTTTGCTCCCAGGCAGGAAGGGCTGCATGGGAACTGAGTTGCCTTTGTCACGTACTGTTGCCTTGGTGTTCCTGGGGCTGAGGGGGTACCTGGCATCGCTGGATAAGGTGCCACTGGGCTGGTAAGAGAGGCTCCTGACCCAGATGTAGGGCAGAATGGCACTGGTCCCTTGGAGACTGACACTTCTTAATTTAAGGGTTCTTTTCCAGGGAAAATAAACTGGTAAGGCAGACTGGGGTGTTTTCCTCCAGCAGTTGCCCCTCTTGGCTGACCTAGCAACAAATCTGTAGCTAAGCCAGCGAGGCCTGGGTTGTCCGACACTTAATGACTTGAATTCTCCTGCTGCTGTTACAGGAACCAAAGCAAAGTGTACTGGGGTTCCCCATTTCACCTAGTTCATGTTTCTCCCCAACAGGATGCACCTGGGAGGCAGCAACTTGCAAAAAATGACATTTCCACGCCATTCTCAATCTTCTGCCATAAGACAGTCTGTTTCTAGGAATACAGTCGCGTGACAGGAGAGAGATGTAACCAGATAGCCAGGTGGGGAGCTAAGATCTCAGACCTGTTCTTCGTACAGGACATTTTAATGTCTGTGAAGGTGCTTGGCTGGAACAGAAGAAGGCGAGTCAGGAAAGGAAAGGAAGTGTTAAGACATAGGGATAGTTGTGGCTAAAGTGCAGCCACCTGAAGGCTAGGTACATGCATTTTGGTGCATGAGAGTGGACATCTATAGCCAGTCTTTAAAATGGACAAAAATATCGCATCTAAGCATTTGCTCTGTAGGGTTGAAAAATACCTAGTGTCTGCACAGTGAGCCCTGCCCCTTACAGAGGCACCATGGCATCATGAAATTCAAATGGCAGCAAACACAGCACAGAGTGTCTTATTCTCAGGATGTGGGCCCGTCTCTGCAGGATTTCCCACCTGGAATGACTTGCCGGAGACCCCGGTTTGGCTGCCAGGAGCCGTTTGCTGCCTCAGAGTCTTCATCCCCCCTGGTTCGGCTTGTTTGGCAGGTACCTCCTCAGCTCAGCCGCCTGACGGCAAGCAAGAGGAGGGGAGCGAGGAGATCCTTGCAGACAGTTCAAACGCAGACTAAGAGGCATCTGTTGAAATGTCGTCAAAGTAGCAGGAATTCATTTTATTGAAGAATACATATAATAAAGATAGAACAAAGGGACTGAAATGGTGAACAGATGGGCGGGTGTTCTTCAGTGGCTCAGGAGCTGTGTGAACATGCTGGTTTATGCCCTCCCCCTCTTTCTGCTTTTTTTTCTTTTCCCTTGGTTTAGTTGGGTTTAGTTTTGATGCATCAGGGTAGGATGTGAGATGATATGACAGTATATGTCAGAAACTTGGGGGAAAATAAAACCCCCTTTTTTTAACATCAAACTACTGCTATCAATAGGAACAGCAACTGTTCAAAATTTGTTTCAGAGCTGCCAAGAAGTGAACATTCACAGGAGAGAGAGAAAGAGAGAGAGAAAGGAAAAAATATTTTTCCCTGCTGTTTGCAAGGTGGACACAAATGCAAACGGTAGGAGGCTGACAACTTGACACATGTCTAATAAATCTAAAGCATGGAAAAAAAGTCAACAATTCACTGTACAAGAAAGCGTTACCGGCATAAAAAAAGTACAATCCAACAAACCCCCTACTTAAAAATATATTTATTCCCAAATTGGTGAGAAACGTAGACATTAGAGCCTCAATTTCTCTTTTCCTCCCTGTCTGACGTTCCTTTTTCTGGATTTCTTTTTTTAAACCAGGGGCACGCTAGCTCCTGCGCTGAGGAAGCTGAGGTTTGCTGCATTATAAATGAACAAGGTGCAAAAGCTGAGTCCAGCGAGCAGATGTTGGAAGCTCAGCGTGCTGGTGACAAAGGGCTAGAGTGCAAGAAGCTTCCATCGCACGTCTGTTCTTCAGCAGAGAGCAGGCAAGGTTTTAATTTGACAAGTTGGTTGGATGCAGGGAATTCACAGATCTCAGTGAAAGCCAAACAGATTTGGCCACCTACTGCATGGCCACATTCAGCTAAAAGGGTAGCAGTTGTGGAAATGTCTCCTGCTCCAGCCGCCTGACACCAGGAACACAACGGGGAGCCTTGAGGAGGCATGTTTACCACAGGCAGCAAATTCCTTTAAAAGGAAAGAAGGTAGGGGAAAAAAAAGAAGTGAGAGAGAGAAAAAAAAAAATCATGCTTCCGTTATCAAAATAATTAAGTATTTTTATTTCAGGTGGCTTGTTGGTTTTTTTTTTAAGCTCCTCTTCTTTATTTCTTTTTTCCTTTTTTTTTCCCCCTTTCCCTAATAGTTGGTATGTTATGAAATGCAAGAATGAAAATGAATGCCAAAACTAATGGAAATTCTCCTACAAGCCTCATGTAAACAGAAACATCAGCATTAAAGTTATGAATCTTAATTTGTGCCACTGAGCTAAAATTTGTATCTTACTGCATTAAAGGAATATAGACATACAGCACTGCACAGTGTCTATGTGCAGTACAGAAAACTGACATGGTCTCTCCAATTTATGGGGAAATTGACATAATTTTGAAAAAAAAAAAGAAGAAAAAAGAAAAACCACTTGTGAACTGGATTTTGCATAATGGGATTAATTTGGTTGACTGTCACATCAACTGTGCTGCAGAATGCAAGTTAATCACAACATCGGTCTGATTTAAAAGAAGAACGAAAGAAAGAGAAGGGAAAGAAAAAAAAGGAAAAAAAGGAAAAAAAAAAAGGAAGGTATTTTCCTCCTCTCTTCAATTATTGTTTTCTTTTAAAATATCCCTGTTTCTTTTGTAGCTGTGGTAGCTCTGGCAAACAAGGTGGGTGTATGTTTGCGATGGCTACTTGAGTGGTCCTTTTTCCCCTCCCCTACTCTCCACAGTAAAAGGAAAAAATAAAAAGTCAATGGCTTTTACAGGCTCATGCAAAACTGCTTCCATGGCATGGCAAAACCGTGTGGATTTGATCAATATTTGAGATGATCAACAGAGCTGAAGCAACTTTAAATATTTTGTCACAAGAACCTCACTCACTGCCTCTGCTTCCACTTCCACCTGCTCTGCGAAAGCTGCTCTCAGGATTGGGTTTCCCACTGAACCAGCCCCGCTCCCTTTTTTCTGCCTGTATCCCCACTCGTGGCACCACCACCCTGCTCCTCTGCATAACATCAGAGAGAGAAGCGAGCACCTGTCAATTATTTTGTGGCTAATTTCTGTCTGTCTTCACAGAGGTATGGGATGAAGGAATGAAATAGACCTCCTTACAGGCTCTCACATTGTGTTCTTGGCAAAGGTACTGAAAACAGAGACGGCACATGTACATGACACATCACTTAAGCCCTCTGGTTTCTATGGTTGCAGTAGATTTTGCTTTCAGGGGGCATCCTAGGAAGGAGATAATGCTGCGCAGTGCTTTGGGCACAGTGCGGTTGAAGAATTAGCTCTGGGAATTGATCGTACCGTGATAGTGGTGACAGAGAACAAGGAATTGGGGCTGCCGGGATGTCAGAGCAACTTGTGCTTCCAAGGGACAGTGTCGTGTCCGCGATTCTTGAAGGCCCTTGCACCACAGCGCAGTCGGTGACTGCTCCTTCATCTCTGCCTCCCTCACAACCAGCACACTCTTCTACCCAGTGCAGTGCACTGACTAGGTTAAACAATTACACTACACTAATTGGCTTGTGTCGGTCCTGATGAGAAAGTAAACAAACGCTGCAGAGAAAAGCTGAGACAAATTGTATCTAATTAAATTGATGAAAAAAGTGACAATATTTTTCCCCAGGAAATTTTTTTTTTTTTAAAAAAAAGCAACTTATAGCACGACAAGTATCTTGTGCTTGTACCCTACCTGCTCAACTTCACATCTTTGCTTGGCTGTGACTGTGCCAAGCAGAGGAGCACAGAGTCGTTCTGTAGTCTCCATTAGTGCCAAAACTGCCGGGATGCCTCATGGGTCAAATGTTACTCTTTGAAAGCAGGTAGAGGTCTGTCTGTCGTTAAGTTATTCCACCGACCCTGTTATACGTGCCTGCACATGTATATGTGTGTTTTGACCAGGGTGGGCTGACAGCGATACCTCGATCCATGAACTGAAGCGTTCCTTTCACTCTCTGCTCACTGCCTGGTTTGCCCACTTCTGAGGCATGAGCCTTTCAGCACCTAAAGTTTGTGACGACTTCTTATCACCCACCAAATTCTCCTTCCTGTGCCAACCACCACCTTGGCTGACCCTGGAGGTGGAAATCCTAGACCCCAGAGCTGAAGGCACGAGGCTCCACATCTCACATGAGAAGACGATGCTCTCTATCTGTAAGTAGCACTCACTTTGATAGAATCGCAGAATTTCCTAGACTGGAAAAGATCTTTAAGATTATCTGGTCCAATCATTAACCTAACACTGACAAGACCTCAACTAAATTATATCCCTCAGCACTACATGTACACAACTCTTAAATACCTACAGAGATGGGGACTCCATCATGTCTCTGGGCAGGCCATTCCAATGCCTGATAAACTGTTCAGTACAGAAATTCTTCCTCATATCTACTCTGAACTTCCCTTGGCACAACTTAAGGTCATTTCTTCTTGTTCTGTTGCTTGTTAGTTGGGAGAACAGACCAATCTCCACCTCTCTACTTCAGGTAGTTGTAGAGAACGATAAGGTCTCCCCTGAGTCTCCTTTTCTCCAAGTCAAACAATCACAGCTCTCTCAGCCACTCCTCATAAGACATGTGCTCCAGACCCTTCACCAGCTTTGTTGCCCTTCTTTGGACACGCTCTAGTGCCTCAGTGTCCTTCTTGTAGTGAGAAGCCCAAAACTGAACAGAGTGCTTTAGTTCATCTGTGGACCACAGCAACTCCCAGTACACACCCCTGGCACAAAAGTCGGGGGAGACAGAGGTGAATAGGTGGGAACATTTTAGGGACGGATACAAATTGTCTCTTCATTAACCAAAAGAGAAAAAGCCAAGAAAGATGATACTATGTGGCCTAAGGCACTGCTGCCTCCTCTCTTGCTGTTCACCTTGCCAACAGTCTCAGGGAAGCTAAAACCACAGAAAGTTACTAGTCTCACATGCCCATCAAGCCAGGGTAGAAACAGGAAAAAGCTACTGGAGACAAGAGCTGGGCATCACTATTACGAACAAGCTTGGAAAACTTCTTCCATTGTTTTGCTTTGCTGAGTTGATGAATAGGAGGATGCCTCCTTGATTTACCTGGGAAAGGATTGATTCAAGCTTAATTATTTCATAGGATGTTAAAAAGAGGGTAACCTCCACTGTGGGGATCATGAATACACAACATGTGAATACCAGAAAGCTGGGGTCACTGCAATCATTTTCCTCTGAATCTCAGAGAAAACAATGAGAAGACACAGAGAGCATTCACTGAGTGCACAGTCCTGCCAGCCACAGAAGCAGCTGCAAGAGCAGTAGCTAAGTATGTAGTATATAGCCGAGTATTTGCATCCTAATCCTCTGTTTCGAGTTGCTCAGAGCTTTCCAAATGCTTTACTTATCAGGATAAAATGTTCCAGGCCTGGTGTCTGGCAAAATGAAAAATTTTAATAGTTCAAGATGAAAGTGATTCAGTTATTCTTGAGCAGGAGAAGAGTCCAAGAATCAATGAAACACATTTTCTTTGAGATGTTTTTTTTTTTCTTTTTTTTCCTAATACTTCATCTGCTTAAATCTCTGAGGCACCAGATCTGAAGCCTGGCATGAAACAGCCCTTGCTGAGAGGGCCATTAGAGACTAGAACATATTATAGCTATTGACCAGTGTGTTACAGGGAAATTTCTCTGTGGTCCAAAAGGGTTATGAGTCCTTGGGAATCATCCATTGGGTTTATGCAATTTATCTAGTCAAGTTGATCCTCCCACTTTCCCCCTACACATACAGTTTCTTCTAGTTATATTGGGAGCAAGGGGACCCATATTTTCCATGTTCGTGGCTAATTTAGATGCACAGACATCCCAACAGAGATTAGTAAGATAAACTAGATGACCTCCTCTAGCCTAGTTTTCCTACTGTCTAGTCTAAATGGCGATCTGATTCATACCATAAGTCCCATACAAACTTTACATCACTTATGTAAATCTGTTTATCTAAGTCCACCGATGAGCCATAGCACATTACAAAATTATTTCTTGTGTTTTCCCCTGTGGTCTTTCAGGTTGATGCATGCTGAGCAGCCCACATTGTGCAACGCATTCAAGTTTTCTGTGTTGAGACTGCAGTAAATTCAAGGTGTGGTATAACTGATTAATACTTAACGCAGCATGGTAAAGATACAAGAGAAGCACTATGCCCTGCGATGGGCATGGATTGCCCTGTACAATAACGACACGCTCATGTTGCCACACTTTGGCTCTGCATGGAAATGTTGCATCTCTTCCACACAGTTGTTGTTGCAGTAGACTATATTCTATGGCAAAAAAAATGGGCAATGGCGAAGATGATCCACTCCTCTACACTGCAGATAGGATCAAGCTGAAGCAGAGTCACTGGCTCAGGTTCTGTAGTCTTCGCTGGATGTGCCTGGAGCTACTCTGTCTTTGTGAGCAACTAATAGTTCAATCAAAGTGGAAATATACACACAGCTGTAACTGCAGTTGTGTAGGTTTCACACTAGTTCAGACAACCTGGATAGCAGTTAGTGCTCTTCATACTTTGGCTAGTACTGAATCTTCTCCAGGTGAAATCCTAGGAGTTCTGCACCAAATTCAGCCCTGGCCTTAGCAAACAAGGTCAACAGAAAATGTACCGTAATAGTAAAATACAAATAGACAAAGTAGAAAGAAAAAACCCCAAGAGTTGTGGAGGATATGATCCTAACATGCCCATTTTAAAGATGAGTAGCTGAGTCACAGAGAAACAAGAGCCTAAATTCCCGACGGCAGGCAGGTAACTGAGGAGCGAGTAATTGCCCAAATTGGACAGAAAGTCAATAGCAGGGCTTAACTTTGATCTCCTGACTTGCAATCGTCTTATGATGCAACTATAAAACCAAGCCTTTCCCCAGGGCTTCTTAGAAAAGGTGAGTTATTTCTGCCCCTTAGCAAATGCTTGTGCAGTTCCTCCAGACGGACATTGGGGAGTGTCAGCATCTGCAGCTTCCCTCAGCCCATGGGATGGGGCAAGGACGCGATGGGGGAGAGACACATCCCGGATTCACTTTGTGGGAAGGTTGGGTGACTTGTGTGTGAATAACTGACTGACTTGTTGCTAGGGAACAGTTAGGAGGCATGCTTTTGATCTCCCATATGCTTACTACTAATAAATAAACAAATAACAATAATTACAACAAACCCCTAGCCTGTTGTATCTCCAGGATTAATTAATGATGAAATACAGCTGAAATACTGTAAAAAAAGGCAGCAAGGTGGGTTAGATTTCACATTTTCCTGCTGTGTATGGAAATGATGGTTGAAATTAACATCTATTTTTTTTTCCTCCTTAAAATTTACCTTAGCTGGATCAGGTTAGTGGGAGGAATGGGGGAGTATTCCCTTCGCAGACAGAGGATGAGCAGGCAGACAGTAAATCTCACCATGCCAGTTTTACTCGCATTCAGTTTTTCCTGCCTAGTACAGTTAAGTTTTTTAGATACTTTACTTGCATTTCTAATTCAGTTATTCTTCTGAAATTTATTCAAAGGATTTATGCTTATGAAATTATAATATAATGCTGCCTATATGCCAATGAGCTGCAGGCAAAGAAAATAATTTTCTTCAATTTACAGTTATGAGGCTGGAAGAAAATGATGCCTTCTTATCACCTCTTTTTCTTTGTATGCCTCAGTATTTTTTTAAGTCTTCAGAAGGCAGGAGCTGATGATGAATTCTTAAGCAGATCACACTGATAATTGTATTTCAGAACTGTCAACTCTGTGAAGACTGTCCACGGAGGTGTCTCAGTTCACTTGAGCTATTTGTGTCACTGCTTCTTCAGGAACTCAGCCCTCAATAAAACCCAAATCACTGGGGATATTGTTAAGTCTTCTGAAAGGATTATTAGATCGAAGGAAAATTTATGGATGACACTTTGTAACAATTAATCAGGAACTGTTGATGAAGTTAAGTTCGTTCTTTATTCTTCAACAGAGAAAAAAAAATGCAGCCCCTGTACAAATTGTCAAATGGCCTGTTTTGTCACTCTGTTTGATTAATGGACTGTTTGGAGACCCCAAAAAGTCCTAGTACAAATAAAAAAGAATCATAAATATTGAATAAGCTCACAGCATGGTTAACCTTGACTATATTTTGGAACATTCTTGGGGAAAACTTTGCTATTCAGAAAATAAATTGCTAAAGGGATTAAAAAAAAAAAAAGAAGAAAAAAAAACCCCACAACAAATTGGAGATTTTGGAGAATGTCACCTACCCAACCTTGTCATCCTGATTAGCCTGCCATGATAAATTAGCTTTAGTTAGCTTTGTAATCAGGTCAGAAACTGCCGGCACACTTCCACATTTCGCAAGTGGGGCTACACCTGGTCCGCAAAAGGGGCACAGGATGGCAAGGAAAATACTCCTGGTTTTGGTGCTTTGTACATCACAAAATGCTGGGGCTGCTAACAGGCTATTATCCTTTTGTAATCGTAATTTATGGAAATGGAGCCCAAGGAGTGCCGAGAGCATGGGAGTCATGGTGCCATAAGGTTGCTTCTGAAAGGTTGGTGCAAAGATGTCCGGTGATCTGTGTATATGCAAATGATAAGACCCAAGTTTCAGCTGCAGCGAACGCACACACACACGTTCATACGTATTCAGGACACGCAGTTTCCATCTTTTCCTCCTGCTCCTCTGTCTCTCTATTTACAACTCCGGTGCCCTCATCCCCCCAGGCCCCCCTCTACCCCCTCCCATTGCTTGATGCAGCTGTTTAGTCCTGACAGGTCTGACCAGTCATTTTTGCTAACCTCTGATAGCATCTAGGTCAGAGCGATCCCAAACTGGCTCGCTTTTGTTCTCAGTGAACAAGAAATACAATGCTATTAGTTTAGGCTGGGGTTCCACAAAGCATTTAAAACTCCACGTGCTTCACTCCGAGCATGCAAGGAATTCCCCTCTTCTCCCTCGGCAGGGCACTTAAGTGCCTGCTTAAAGTTAGGCATGTTTCAGGCATGTTTGCGCTGAATCAGGCCCTCACTCAGGAGAAATAATGCCACTTTGCATTTCGTTTAGTTGGCCCCTTTTGCCAGCGTGTGTCATATGCCAGCTCACTAACCCATCTAAGCTGACATACATGCAATAATGTACTTCAAAGCAAAGATTATTCAGGCTCAGGAAGTGGAAGAGATTTTGAAATCTGTGCAACTATTTCCATTAGGAATGTAAGAGAGCTCTACAAGAATAATTGCTCATTAGATTTTGTTGATTCTTTGAGAGTAACGGCGGGGATTCAAGCAGGGGGATTGTTTCTCGTCTCATCACATTTCATTCTGAGCTATAAATAACACTTTTCAAACCATTTTAACCCCAACAGTTCTCCACGATCACAGGTAGAGCTCCACCTTTCCCTGGAAACCAGCACCACGTGAACTGAGAGGGCTGGGCCAGATGTTGCACCAGGTGTGTTAAGTGTCCTTGCAGGGAAACCAAGGTGCCAACTCCAATTGTGCACCACTGCAGGTCATGTCCATTTGGTTAGCAGTGGACAAAGGCAAACGTTTTTCCTAGAAAGGTCTGCCTCTAGGAAAATGGGGCCAGGGGAAGTGTAGAGATGGTTTGGTCTGTTTTCACGCTTGCACTTCAAATTGGTCATGTCGGAAAGAGCAGGGAAGCACAAAGTTTTCAAGATCTCTGCGTATTTCTTCAGGATCTATGACTGAAAATATTGTATAAAGGGTTTAATCCAGTGGAAACTACCAGCCTAAACTAGGCTGGGATGAGGCAGGAGTTTTTGGGGGAAGCTGGCAGAAAGCAGCTTAAGCCAGCAGGCAGCACTTCCCCCCACTGCTTGATCCACACCATATCCCTGGGGCATGCACTCCACTGGAGACACCCACTTGCTGTTTGCCCAGCAAGGTGCAAAACCAAAGTCCTGAGCAACAACGATTATTAAGGATGGGAATTTTCACAGGAGCTGGGTGTTAATTCTGGATAAATTCCAGCCCTGGCAATCACACTCTTCCCAAAGGAATTCCTGCTGCTGATTCACCTGGGAAAGCGACAGTGGTCCTTAATCCCTGGCCTGAGCCACCGAGGGCTGTCACAACATGCTGCATAACTGGCTCTGGGGTGGGGCTCCTCCAATGTCTGTTGCTGATGTGTTTTGCGTGGGATTTAGAAACATTTACTAGGTCAGGGAGGCTGAGTGAACATGAACAGTGGTTAGCATGGTCGCATGGGAGAGAGAAGACTTGCACCCTGTTTCCTGAGGCAGTTAAGTATCTAGGGCACATCTAAGACCCAGAGCCTGCTCTAGGAGATAAAGAATGCATTCTGTATCTAGTGCAGGTAGTGAGAGTGAGTGGATCATGATCTAGATGCTCCTGGAGAGGCCCAGATACAATACTTTAAGAGCTTTCAGGCAGCAGCAGCAGCATGGAAAACTGTGAATCAAATTCTATGCTAACAGGACTCTTGGGCTCAACTCTTTGTGCAACAGAGTCTAGAAAATCAGGTGTTGCAGAAGAAAGTGTTATGGCTAGTGAGAAAATAATTTAACATGCAGTGATTATGACGGCCAGCCAGGAGCAGGGTGTCTTAGTTCTGTCTCCTAATACATTTAATATAATTTATATCAAACCGTACAGCTTCAAAAACGGATAGCTCTGTTCAAAAACAGTCCCCATATTTTTGTGGTTAGGGCACTTCTAAAAAGCGTGCATTTGAATCATCTTGGAAAAGTTGAATTTAATTCTTTTCTCTGCCTTCATCTCAGGCAGGTGCTTAGATAACCTCTTTTTCAGGGCTGGATTATTTATATCACATGGGCGCCTACCAAACTGAGTCCCACATGGTACCTGGGAGGGGTATCTCATATGAAAGTGCCATCACAGCTTAAAGGTAAACCAGGAATATTAACACCTTTGCAGTACCTGATGTTAGAGGTGCTTTTTCCTGCAGAAAATTACACACACCTGGAACCTTGTTGCCTGGAGAACCTTACTGCTGTTGGCAAAAAGGCAGACACCTAGGGTCCTTACGTACCTCCTTGGCACTCTGCTGGTGAGCAGAGGTTCGGAGGTGTCTGAACTGGTGGTTGGTCATTAACTATCCAAAATATTCTTGCGTAGGTATCTCATGGAGGTTTTCAACATGGGAACTCATAGGAAAGTTTTTCTTTGCAGCTCTTTTGGAGCACATCAGGACGCTTTGCTTTCTAAAAAAAAGTGTTCCTGGCATCTTTTGCAAAGCTGGCAAATGAATCAGATCCACCTCAGTTCACAGTCTCTTCTTCTACCTCGCCCAAACATAAAACAAACACTGAAATAAAATTCCTGTTACTAAACATTAGGTAGGCCTTTTCCTTTGATGACTGCTTATTCCTGAAAGAGAGCTCAAATCCAAGAAACCCGGGGGAAGATTTGGTCACCTGAAGGGTGCAGACTTCATCATTATTGTTTGAAAGCAGAACAACAACAATGCCTAAGAAAATGCATACACTAAATAAAACTACTTGTGTTATAAAGAGCACCAGGCATCCTATAAAAAACCTGTTGCTTAAATGCATCTGTAACAATTTATCAGCAAATGATCTTCATGCAAAGGGGCCAAAGCAATTAGGTTGGGTTTGATAGATCTCCGCACTCCTTCAACATACCCTGTGGTAAAACAGAAGACATACAAAAAATAATAATAATAAAAAAAATCCTGTATACCTCAAAATGCCAGACTGGTGGTTCAGATGTTTTACTAGGGTCTTCTCTGTACTGATTTGCTGTGTTTCATATAGCATGTTGCACACTACTCATTTTTGTATCTTCTATTCTATCAGTGTCCCTGCCCTCTTTGGCTATATGTGCCTGAGTAAACCACCCGCAGAAGCACTTGCATCAGCTAGAACTGAATTAGCAAATTGGTTTCACCTGGAAGTGGACAGACGTATTCTCCAGCTTCAGGCTGATTTTTATTTACTTATACTTTTCAATTTCTTTGACTAACAAGTAACTAAAAACCTGGCTGTCATAGTGAAATAACAGACTGACCAACACTGTCTGTATTTCTTGTAGTTTTAATTTAATGCATTGTTTCAATTTAGCACTTACAGCAGCATTTACCAATTTATTCTGAAGCCACCAAATGAAAAAGTAAACAGCAGATCTATGGCATGTTCCCTTTTAAGAAGTGTTGCAATTTTATGTGTTAGGATAACACCTGTGGATCAAGCAGCCTTTGAGCTCTGGATAGCTGCAGACTGGGAGAACTGTGAAGATGTGACTACAGATTTGCTTAGACTTGTTTGTTTTTTTCCAAGATGCCTAAGAAAAAAAAGTATGTATGTATGTATATATGTATACTATACTGAGTACTTTGTGCTTTTATAGACTGGAACTGTGTTATTCCTGGAATGTGGAGTGTAACACTGATTTTGTGTTTTGATTCTTCTGTAATTGCAGAGTGAGGAGAAAGGAATGAGGCTTTTGCTCTTCACAGATGGGAAGATCTGGTCTTTGATCTTAATGCTAGAAGTAGTAATCAAATGTTGGTTTCCTGGCTTTTAATGTGTGAATGAGTTGAAAGATGCTCTCAACTAGGCTAACAAGCCATGTGTAGTGGGTGAATGATGCTCCGTGTAGCTCATTCTTGACACATTTATGATATAAAACAAATGTAAGAAGGTCCTTTGATCCGTGGGTTAGGGGGGCCTGTGTTTACAGAGACACGGCTGGAGTATTTTCAGGCTTTGAAAAGTATCCACACACGATTGTACGCTTGCCTTTACCCTACCTTTGCTTATCTTTGTGTTTGCTAGCCACGGTACTTTCTGTTAGAGCAATGTTAACTCAGAATTAAGATTTATTTCATGTGACCTTCATTACTACATCTCCTCTGTGTGGAAATAGTGTGGTGAAATCTTGTTAGACCTTGAGTGTCTACGCTTGGGCTTGCGAAATGACAGCATGGTTCTTCTGGCCATGCAGCTACACACAACCTGCTTGTTTCCTCTTCATCAATGAACAGCGCTGAGAGCTTAAGGAAGTCAACGGTTGAATTTTGCTTGGAATTATATGTGAAGGAGGATCCTCCTTCTTGTCATTTTATTTATCATTAACAGCCATTATAATTTCTTCCCAGCGGCAATTACACTGATATCACCACATCTAAATCAGAAATGACACTATAGTGGTTATGTTATGTTGACTGGGCATCACCTAATTTCTAAGTGGCATTCTTGCCCCATCATTGTGATTACATATCCCTTTCTAATAAGGATTATAAGAAAAGATCTACATAATGGGAAAACATACATATTAATATATTCCATGACAAACATGTTAACTTTACATATTAATCTTGGTAAATAGAAGTCATGTTTACATTTTTCCTCTTCAGTACACTGTTCTCTTGACAGCTTGCTTTCCCTCTGGTTTTATTCTTTCCAATCCTGGTGTGAGTTCCACTGCCTCTGGTCACCCTGTTAGTTGTAGAAGGCGAAGGCAGGTCGCATCCGTCTGGCTAAAAAGACACCCACCCCCCCCA
>WEIS01039714.1:18744-34066 GCA_013389965.1 Todus mexicanus
AATATCGCTGCTCTCCTCATTGCATTCAGGTCTGTGAGAAGGGACTTGGATATGTGCAATAAACATATGTGTGTGATAATGAGATTGTTGGTGGAAAGTCATCTTGAAAAGACAAGGAGCAATTAAGCTTGCTTACTTATACAAGTTAGAATGACAAGATGCCATTGTCGGCCCCACTCATCCATATAATAGGGTTCTCCTTCCCTGCTTAGCTGTATTGGGAGAAGCATTTTCTGTCAAACCTCTGCCATGACTCCACCACAAAGCAATCTGCCTTCTTCCCTTTCATACAGAGCTCATTCTTACACTCACGTCACTGTCCTGATTTCAACCGAAAGCCTGCTAGCAAGCACCTGAATTAGAATACTTTAAGGATTCAGTGCAAAGCCTTCATTTAACCGACTATTTATCTGTATTGGTGTAGCCTCTTGTCCAATTTTAATTGAATACTTAAAAGATGTCACTGGGGAGATGTGCAGGTTGCTCAGGAACATTTAATAATGCGATGTGTGGAGTCAACAAATAATGCACCTTCCTTTCACTATCTTGAAGATTTAGATAGGATATCTTGGATGCTATTGACAAGGAGAGGAGTGTGGAACAATAGGAACATATGATAGTTAGTGTTAGATAACAATGGCTATCCTTATGCATCTTGAATTGAATGATGAAGCCATCAATTAGAGAAATAGCCCTCTGAGTATATATCATTGACAAGATGAATACCAGTACATTGTATTTCTGGATGGAGATCTCAGTGATCTGTAATTCAGAAAGGCAGTGAACAGTATATACAGTCAAACTAATACTCTGATATTGGAAATCAGAGATCTTTTGTCCTTCCCGTATTTCTTTGTTTTTTAGCTACTAGACTCTTTCAGATAATGGAACTATTTGTACGTTATATTAATTACTTAAACAATGCTTTCTCACTTAGTATCAAGATGCCATTTTTCTCCACAGTAACTGGGCATTTTCAGGGCTTAAAAGAACAGGAGGAGAAGCTCTTTCTAGTTGTTGTCTGGTCTCTTAATTAGTTCTTACATATAGACATGGGGATCCATTCTCAGCCTATGAATTGTTAAGAGTCCCTCTCCATACCAAGGAGCAGACCTGGCATCCACTCCTTACGTGGCATAGCCTTTATTTTCAATCTAAATCCTCCCATGTTCTCTTTGGAATGTCTGTTAGCTTCTATCCCCCCTGCCTCTTCCAGATTTTGTGTTTTGTGATTTGCTCTTTTTCTTTTTTAGCTTCTTCAGTCATTAGTGTTATGTTTATAGCAGAGAAGCAACAGAAAGAAAAGCCAAAGAGGTGGGAGTTGCACTATAATAAACAAGGAATTCTCAGCACTTGCAGTTTCAGTTCTTTTACTTACATTTGAAAGTGAGTGAATAGTTCATGGTCAGGGTCAGAATTTATTCTTGGATCTGTATGCAGGTAACAAAAGGTACCACAGCAGGTAACACAGTGAGAATGGCTCTGTAGGAAAATAAAGAATGGGAGGAAAGACTGTAATTAATGCAGTGATAGACTAACTATAAAATACAATTTAAGGAATGGGAACACACATTCATGACCATTATCTCTATTATTTTTGTTTTTGGTCAAGTTTTTTCAGCATGAACTCTTGTGTGTGAAAGCAGCTTTGTGATCTTTTTCCTGGGAATTTAAATATTTAGGTCCTCTTCATGTTTGTTTGTTTATATGCAGAAGATCATTATATTAAAAATGGATCCTACCAGGCACGCCAGTGATTGTTGCAATGAAAAAGAATTTATAGAGCCTTAGGGGAAAAAATAGTCACTGCCTTTCCCAGAAATATTAGAAAGGGCTAATGAAGTTTGGTGGATTTCAACGGTATTGACAATGTATGGCCGATGAGGGGAAGAAAAGAGCCCATGTCTTTCAGGAAAGCAGTAGGTAAAATAAATTTCTGGAGCCTTCCACCTTCTAAATCTAATCAAATGAAACCACCTACAGGCCAATAAGCTTCTTGAGTGCACTTTGCCCTGGACATAGTGTTTTATTATCACCCAAAACATAAATAATGCAATAAAAGAAAATGTTTGAGGTCTCCTTAATGAGCTACTGTTAAGGCACCCTTCGCTCTTATCTCCTTTCATAGCCCGACGCAAAGAACAGCATCCAGTGATCGAGAGTGTATTTTGAGTGCTGCTAGAAAAGTACAAATGAGAAAACAGATTTAATTACACCGCTTACTGCATCGAGAGGTCCATGTGGTTTGACCGGCTGTGTTAGGACACCCTGTAATTTGGAGGAATTCTCTGTGCACTGGCACCATAAATGTACTGCTATCCAAAGGGTGGTTAATAATCTAAAGTTGGCTGTTAACATTGCTGGAGCTGGTGTCTATAATTTCAGCGAGTGACCTGAATGACTCTGCAATGAAAGACTGAAATGTCACTCTCCTCCTTTACTTTGTTTGCCTTGAGCAAAGACTGCTCCAGATTGTGTACATCCACCGAGGTCCAAATGATGAAAGGGCAGCACATAAGCATAGATTCATGGCTCTGCTAAATCTCCCTGCTCTGGCAGAATAGTGGAGAGCGTGGGGAGGAGAACATGGGAGAAAAATAAGACAGTCTCCTCCAGAGCAGCTTCCACTGTGGCTATCTTTTCCTATCTCCAAGTGTGTAAAGGCGCGGCTGGCTATAGACACTTTGCTCTCCCATGCTAGCTGCCAGCCACCAGTAAATCAGACCTGATGCCTGTGGCTAAAGGTAAAGCAAATGATTTCCATTATCCAGGTATTTATTTTGCACCTGCTGCTGCGACATCTGTGTAATAACAGTTACATACGACAAAAGGTAGGCTAACCTGACTTTGAGTATTTCATCGCTTCTTTTCACGATGCTGAGGGAGTGGGCAAGCAGAGGCCTCGTGTTCTTCTCGGGAGGTGTTACAGACCATCCAGCTGAGACATCTGTGGAGTGGCAAGTGCAAAGAGCTTTACCTTTGCTGTCAGGAATCTTAAACCCTTGTTTCCGTTGTGCCTCGTTGGTACAGCTCAGATGCAGTAAAGGAGTAAAACACTATCAAGAAATTTCAGAAAGTTCAGTATTTGCATTTCATTTGGAAACCTGTGACATTTTGGCATATTTTCACGGGAAGGCCAGGGCAATGCTGATTGAAGATCAGTGTCGGCATTAAAACATACAAGGTATAGAGAGCTGCTGTGCTTCAGAGCAAAGCCAATCTGCCAGGCACAGAACCAGGGCAGCCCTGGGGCAGGGGATAAGGCTGAGTGTTAGGGTTGGTGGTTTTTGTTGGGTTTTTTTTAAATACAGAGTTGAATAACAAGACTAATTCACTCACAGCACTCTTGAGATTGTATCTTCGCAAAGTGAGACAGGTTCTTAGTGCACGTATGCTTGTTTTCTTTAAAACCATTCAGGCCTTCATGCATATTGCCTGATATACAAGCATCAGAATTAGGAGCTGTTCAACCTTTCCACTTACTGTGTGGTCGACAGAAAAGCACTGGAAAAAGTACCACTCTCTGTATTCCCTCCAATATCGCAAGGCTAGCTTTCAAGGACCAGGAAACGTTTCCATCATTTGAGTGAGTGTGGATGTCAGTCGTACTCAGGCAAAATTATGCTGGGAAGTCCCAATGAGATCTAAGCCTGAATGACTGTGTTCATTCCCCTCCAGCCATCAGGAAGCCACTATCATTTTGTTTACTGGAAGTTTTAACATGTACTACTGCCATTTATGTATGACAGGCAAAGTCCTGACTATACTTCTGGAAGCAAAGAAATCATTGCCTTCACCTTCCCACCTTGCATTTATCTGCAATTACTTGAAAATGTGACATAATGCCAGGAAGGTGGAAGAAAATCTAGAAAGCAAGGACATTGGCATTTTGTGGAGTACTGCTGTTAGATATAGGACTATATCTGATCTATATAAGGGGAAAAAAAGCGCCTGCTGTTACTTGTTGAACTCATCTGAGGTGAAGCACGAAGTCTGGATTTCCTCCAGTCCCCTGAACACACCACCACCACTACTGTTCTTTTTTGTTCCTGTTTTTTTGCCACAACCTTTTTTTCTGCAGTGTTTTATCCACAACCCTCCATTCACCATATAGGATTTTGGTTCATGTGAGCTACTGCTGAACTGTGCTGTACAATTTTGGCTTTGTGACAAAAGAGGACTATTTGGCTGTTTCTTAAACTAGGATGGGGAACAACCTGTCCCTCACACTTGAATCCAGTTAGAGAACAATAATACCTGAGAACTGGAGGGCTGTCTTTTCAGTGGTTTGTCTTGAGCAAGGCTTTGTCATCACCCATCATCAGAGAGCTCAGAACTTGCTGCTGTTGCCACCATAGCGCTTACGACATCAGCAACTGCAAACACATTGAATTTCCCAAGACTTTGGGAGCTATTTGGAAGCCTTGGGAAATTTCACTATGATTTGAGGTTAGGCAGGCCTGTGTTAGAACTTTTTCCAGCAGCATGAACACACACACATAGAGGCAGAGAAATACGAGCCAGGTTCTCCTCAGAGATGTTTTTTATACAGTTTCAAGAGCCTTATTCTTGTTCCTCGTTTACATTCCCAGGAGAGGAAACTGACTCAGTATCTCTCTTATTTGTAGGCACTTGTGATAGCAGATTGAGTTTTCCCAGCTCAGTAAGAAGTCAAATGATCCAATAACTGACTCTGCATCTCCGTTACTGAGAATACCGGAAAAATAACACACTTTATCCACTTCCTTCTGGCTACTCTTGCCACAACCTACGTGGGGAGGAAAGGTACATTATGTTGCTTGTGAGCAAGGGTTATTTCCAAAATAGCACAACCCGAGAAGAACCCCTTATTAGGGCTTTGATGAGGGGTTACACATAGGTGTCATGGGGCAAATAAGCCAGACGTTCTCAGAGTTATCCTTATTTAACATTATGGCTTTCAAAACTCTGGATGCAAATAAAACTTTCCGATAGGCTGCCAGAAACAGTCATGCCAATAATGCCATGCCAACACGAAAGAGGTTGGAGTGTTTTCCTTCGTAGCGATCAGACATGTCACACAACGCAGTTCTGTGGAGCTCTCTTCCTTGGGTGGTTGGAATCACTTGGCTGGCGGCCTCGTGCCTCCCGGCTCACCTGAGGCGTGCTGTAATCAGCCAGAATTGCGCTGCATGTCATGTCTTACTGCTCCCAGAAAATACACAAATTTCCTTTCCTTCTATTCCCATTGTGAATTAGTCCCTTAGGGGTACAGTTTTAAGGCAGTGAGCAAGAAGCCTGTGCACAGATCCTCGTAACGCATAATGAGATTTGTGTGCCTGCCTACTTCCTTGGAAAATGAACTCTAGAACAGCAGAAGTGACTTGGTCTGGCACCTGCTTGGTCCTTTTGACCTCCCTCTTGCGATAGAAGATAAAGACTTCCTCCTCCTTCTCTCACAAAAAGCCCAGAGGGTATGTTTGTATGATGTGCTGTCTGGGCCCACAGTAAACTGAGACATTTCTTGAGGTTTTCAGAGTCCTCAGCTCCAGTTCTGAAGAAAGGTAAGATCGTTTGACACTTCACAGGATAAACGCAAGAGTGGAGGTGCAATGAGACTAACATGCCCTGAGAC
The DNA here is from genome assembly GCA_013389965.1 of Todus mexicanus. NCBI lineage: Eukaryota > Metazoa > Chordata > Aves > Coraciiformes > Todidae > Todus > Todus mexicanus. The sequence goes on from WEIS01039714.1 coordinate 24,359, forward strand.
AGAAGGCTTGAATGTAAAGGTTTTGCTTCAAAATGACATCAGAAGGCACTGTAAATCCAGGAGAGCTAAGTGCTTCTGACAAGTAGAAAATTCTCACCTGCAGAATAGGTGCCAAGGACTCAAGCTCTTTCCAAGCCCTTATTTGTTACTACACCACTATGGAGGATTTATTAATGTTTCCGAGTGAAAACTCCCCTATACAGAATCACATTAAGCTTCTCACACACAGCCCATTTATAATTTCTTTTTTTCAAGACCTTCAAAAAAGCCAATCAGAGAGACAACATTGTATAAACCACCGCCAAAAACCTCTGGAAAGTTTCATGCAGTCTACCAAGATCCGCGTGGAGCGCCTGGGAAGCTGAAAGCTGCATTAGCCGGGGATAGGGGCTTTACTCGAAGCAGGCTCTGCTGGAGGCACAGCAAACACTTACATTGAACCAGCACCACCAAACTACCCCTTAGAACCAGCACGACTGCAGTGATGTCAAAAATCCCCCTGCCCTACAAGTAAAGAATGTGAGTTTAAGGGGGGCAAATATACACTGCAAAGTGTAACTGAGATCAAGGAATTGTGTGCCTTGGTGGTGTACACTGAATTTTGCTGTCACTCGCAGAGAATCAGCAGGCCATACCCAACAGTTTCTTATTTTTTTTGCCTTGGGTCTTGTCTACGTGTATTTCTGCACTAGTAAAACACAGCTAGTGCAGTAAGTGTTTACCCCTTCTAATGTTACCTTTTCATGTGATCTAATAAGGCCCAGCTTTTATTTATGTCTGTATCTGTGCTTGTGAGAGGCAGGAAGAACACACCAGCTAGGGAGAAAAAGAAAAAAGAAAAAAGAAAAAGAAAAAAAGAAAAGATTCCCAAGCACTTACCCAACAAGTTACTGCAATAGGGATGTATATGAAGGGGTTAAAACACTACACAGGTACAGATCCTGTGGCAATTACAAATGTTATTGAAATAAAAACCAGAAACAGGAAGCCAAAAAACAGGTCCCTAAGGCAGGCATCTGTCTTAAATGATATCATTTGTCAAGTTTCCAGCATCTTGTGGTTGTGAACACAAAAAGAAGTTCTGTGTTGTACTAAGGACATTACATACTCATTAGTTGGAATGTTCCTGAAGTACATAATACAGGATTTTCATTTAATAAGAAGCAGCTACTTGCCACTGCATTGTACATAAAATAAATTCTGAGCTTGCTAATTGCCGTTCAAGGATGTTCTACCTAATTTTTGACGGGTTTTTCTTCCCCTCCCCCCTTTAGACTACACTGTAAAAACTGGGAGCAAAATGTGTTGCTGTAGTTTAAAAATCTTTCTAGAATGTTTTCTTATTTCTGAAATCTGGATTCGTGCAATGATGCATATTGAAGGCTTTAATGCAGATACTAGAGAAAAAAAAAAAAAAAGAAAAACAAGTTACCTATAGGAATATTGTAGCTAGAAAGCAAAACAAGAAAGCAAAACACACACACACACATGCACATATACTATATATGCACATATACGTATCTCAGCACAAGAACTCTCCAAGTCATCACCCCCCACCTCGAAGAACAAACCTATCTGTAATTAATTGGTATAGTTCCTCTAGCTGAACACTATTAGCGCATTAGAGTTAACTAATACATAAGCTTCCCCCTCGCTGCCCTGCCAATGACCTTAAGCTTCACATGGTAGGAAGGCCACTTGCTGTAGAATAGAGAAGTAATTTATCCACCATGGTTGTTCAGCCCTGGCCCCTCTGTAAAACAGTGACTGACAATCGTGCTGTATTATGGATGGTACGTTTGTGGTTTGTACAATAGTGTGCAGAGCATCAAACTCACTTCCCTGAACACTGCAGGCAGGGCTTGAAAAGTAATCCTAGAAAGAAGAGACCACTTGCTGAGCAATGGCCTTCCATTTTCAAATCATTTTTTTCCCTCCAAATATTTCCTCCCCCCTCTCCCCCTCTTTTTTTTTTATCCCAAAGAGAAACCAATATTGTTTTCTCAGCTTAAGTAAGAGCAGCATGTAGTTCTCCATTCATAAAAGTATGTCATATTAAAAAAAAAAAAAAGGTTACATTGCTTTTATTTTACCTGGGATTTCCCTGCTTCTTTCCACATTTCAGGATTTAGCATATTCCCTCAAAACATAATAAATTTCGATTCTGTAGCTTAAGGGATCCATCAGTTAAAATGTTAGTCTTTCATCTTTATTACCCTCCCATTAAAATGAAAGAAACCGGGACACACTTCAGTTTAGAAGAAGCAATTTAGTTGGTAATGTCCTTACTACTCAAGTCTTTACAAAGAGAGAAAGTGCATTATTGCTTATATTTCACACATCTATCTGCATAAGAAGCAACTAAAGCTTTCAGACACATACGATGTTAAATTTAATAATATTCTTTGATTAGATTATTTTATTACAACATTTTTCCATTACCAGTCATTTCCCGTACACATTTACATTCATAAAACCTGCAGGTTTTTCTTTGTTTGAGCGTGTGTGTATGTATTCATAAAGCACGGGAAAGATTTTCTGGTTTGCTACAGCTGTTAGATTCAAAAAGAACAGATTAATAACTAGCCACCACGTAGGACTAGGTTTTCTTGTACGCTGCACCAGTAACCCTTTGCTATAATGAGGACACAAAGAGGCTCACATCAGGCTGCTCCTCTTCTTCATAACTCAAAAGCGTCACAGTGGCAATAGCCTCTAGTGCTATTTGTCTTTAGTGCAGTTGTGACACTTCGGCATGATCCATAATTTGGCAGCTATTTACCGTGACATTTCCCTTCAGTGCAGCCATAACATTCAGTGAAGCCATTATTTGGTTCCATTTACCATATAAATTGTATTGTCGTGCATGCATGCTAGCAGCTACATTAGGTACCTGAAAATGAGTAAATCTTGTAAAATAGATACTAACAGCTATTCAGCAGAGAAATTTCTGTACTCCTCAGACAGAAGTAGGAATATATATATAATATCTGCAAACACCACTGCAAACTTTTCCTCGAGATACTGTAATTAGGTGTATTTACATGACACAGCAGTTGTCCGTATCCACTTATTAAATATATAGATGTACGCGCACACAACACGTATGCACACGTACGCGTGTACAGCAAACTAGTGCTGGGTAGAAATCTAACTGAATAGGAGATTCCCACGTAGCAATTAAGGAGGAGGCATCTCTGTGAAATGTGCTGAGGGTTGCAGGCCAGGAGAGAGCGAGTCCGTGTGTGTGTGTCCGTGTGCGCGTGCGTATGCACACATGTGACAGACTCAGGAAAAAAAAAAAAGCCAGCTCTTCATCTAGTTCTTTGTTGTTTTTCCATGGACGCATACGTGTGTAGGAAAGGGAAATTCTGTTATTAGCCTCAGCAAACAATGCCGGATTCCTCTGTAGCAAATTCATTTAGAAAGGTAAAATTAGGATGTAGTGCTAGCAACCACATGTCAATGAGCTGCTATTATTAATAGTATTATTATTTAAATCCCTGCTCTCTACATATAGTATACTTAGTACTTCCCAGGCAAATGTATTATTATTTTTAATCATTTAAGTCCCCACTGCGCACACAGCTTTTAATACACCTTTTTTGCAAGCATATTAAGTGTATTGTTATTAATCCCTTGCTGTGACTCTACAGTATTTCTTTTCCTTGTATGTTCAATGTCCTATCATCATTTAAACCTCTCAGTGTGTGCATGCCATATACGTTTTCCTATCCATCTAATATTTAAACATTATTTAAATCCATCATAGCTTACTTATTCAAAGTCAGCTCTGCTCCCAGAACTGTAAGTTTGCAGAATATACTGTCTTAAATAAAGGAGACGTTGGCTTTTTTTCCCCCCTGCAAACCAAAAATTATGATGAATCTCGGCAGAAAAGCCTTATCTGTGTGCTTCAGAAATACTTTTCACCCTCTCCCCGTCGATAATGCCCTTTCAGCAGTCTAAATGAGAGAAGTTGTATCTTTAAAGGCAGAAATAACTTCTTCATTCTGGACTCATTCATGGAAGAGCCATCACGCATATCCCGAGTTAGCCCTTTCGCTTAATGTAGGCATCTGATGAAAAGCACAAGCCCAGTGGCCATAGCCCAACCCAACCACCAAAAAGGCTACAAAATTAGTACACTGGCCATATGAGTTCTGCAATATGACAAATTTAAACTTTTTATTAATGCTGTAATCAGTATGAAAGTGTTAAATAATTAGCCTGAAGCCAACATTAAAACCAACAAAATGTCATATCTGAATATATATATATATATATGTGAACCTTCCAAAGGCTCTTCTCTTGCTTTATTTTGATCAGTGAAAGAGCTTGGGGCAGTTGCATTACACAATGTTATACATAAGTAACATACTAAAAAAAAAAAGTAGAATGCTGTATGTTGAAACAGAAGAATATTTTCTACACACAAAAAAAGTCTGGAATTCACTACCTCAGAAACACCCAAATCTATTGGGCTGATGGTGTTCGACATCTCTGAAAATTGGGGCTCTTGGATGGGTTGTGGCACTCGACCGCAGGAACTTTATCTGAGAAATTGTTACCCATGCAACAGTTCTGTGTGTCACAGATTTAACTAACTGTATTCTTTTTATTTTGGTTTTGCCCTAGGACATCCCAAACAGCTTTTTTTTTTTTTTTTAAGATGTATTTATTGACCAAGTGCCTCTGAAAAAGAAAAGAAACCATGTGCCTAGGAATAAAACAGTGTGAACTTTGTATGCTCAGATCTTGTCTGGTACTTGAGTGTTTATATCTTTCTAGCATCCAGTGGGCAGGTCAATGTACCTTTCTAATTATGCAAAACATGAAAACCACCACAATATTTGCAGTATTAGAAGGGAAAGAGGGAGTACATTTCTAACAGAGGATCTCAGGGAAAACAAAAATCACTGTGGCTTGATGCTCAGCTTGAGTAAAAGACAAAATGGAACAAAGACTCAAACCGCTCTGTCTTTCCCCAAAATCCCCTGAAGTGGGACTAAACCCAGTAGTCACACATGGCCCAAAAAAGGAACGCTTTTTTGTTGCACACAATTCTTTAGGATGCTAATGCCATATGCACTAAAAAATTAGAACAAGAATGCGATAAATCAAAGTTACAAATACATTTTCTACTGCCTGTACTACTGAGTAAAAATCTAAGTTTGTCCTATACGTTACTTTAAAAAATGTCATGTACAGTCAGTCCTGAATAATGTCCCAAAATTAAGTTTACCTTGGATTTTTCCCCTCAACCCCTAGACATTATCAGTCTATCATTATGTTCATTATTAGGTGTATGAGCTTAGGAAATTTCCATCTCTCCAATTGCATGCAAATGTGTACAATTTCAAAAGATGTGGCAAAATCGAGCTTTAAAATCTTAAAACTTTTGCAATGGGGAAAAAAATGTAGAGCAAGCACGGTTTAGAAGTATTTTATTGTTCTGGAAAGTATTACATTTCTAGCTGGAATTCCCACTGTATGTACCATTAATAATATCTATTAAGTAAGGAAGAATTTTCAAAAACTTTACAAAACCTTGTAACTGTACCCACTAGATAATCTATGGCTGAGCGTCAGCACGTGCTTGAGGTCCCGTGACTGTAGATTTAAAATGGTCTTGCTGTTTGCAAAAGGGCTTCTGCAGAAGAAATATTTGGTAAAGTAGAAGTTAGCAGCTTGATTACGGGAAGACACATCAAGAATCGTCGGTCAAAGAACTCTACAACACAGAGATTATCTACAAAGGAGCTAGTCAGTAAGAATATGAAAAAATGCCACAAATATTTAAACATCTTTTTTAAACTTTATTAAATCTTCAAAAAATGTACAGGACCTGAACACACGTGAACATGGCTCAAAATCCCACTCCAGTAACCTTGTAATACTGACTAAAGGAGAGACTGGACAGTGAACAGTAACGGTAGCAAACGAAAAGACAAGAAAATTAGATGAGGCTGCAACTTGTAGTTGAAGATTTAAAAGAAAATTGCACAGTTGTTTACAGTTATGAAAGACGTAATTAAAAAAAAAGTCAAGTTGCTTTTCTTAATGTAACTGACATGTCAGAATTGGAGGATAAATTTCCCTGTGTAACCAGTCAAGGAACATTACTATGATCCATGATGCAACTGAATTATCATTATCGTGTCTCTGACAAAAAATCAAGAGTGTAATTTTTTTCCAGAAACTTCAAGAGATTAATAGAGCAACCACATGATACAACTCTTTACTTAGTCTTGTTCTAACAATTTTATTTTTAAATCAAGGAATCAAAATTGCTGAAAGAATTTTTTATTTTTTTTCTGAGCTCAACTATATATAAAGTCTTATCAAACCAGTCTGACAGACTGAATCTGCCTCTGCATCCAGACTTATTCTGTCAAGAGCAGCGTTCTTGCCTCACACTCTCCTAAGTGACAGAATCAAACACAGGCCCATTAAATCCATGCTACAACCACCGATTGAAACACTTTTAAAAAAAGAAAAAAGAAACCAAACAGAAAACTTTTTATTACCGCCTTAATGCTGGTTTTTAATATAATATCCATTACGAAGCCAAAAGAAAAAATAAATTGTTTCTAGTAATTCTGCAGCATAAAGTGCCCATTTTCTCTCTTCTGATTTATATCATTGTTCTGTTTTTACAGCTTACTGTTGACAGAGTGAGGTAATTCAACTACGATTTTTCCAATGTTTTTTCCCATGTACATGTAATCTACAGCACGGAATACGGACTCCAAGCCAACGAACTTGCCCTCCGGAGACGTGTCTCCAAAGTCCACCTCACAGACCAGGTCTCCTCTTTCACACATCTCGAGCAAGTGCTTCAGAGCCATTTTGTATTCGGAAAAGTAATGGTTCAAGAAGAAACCCCGGATGCTGGCTGACTTCTTCAACAGTTTTGCTGGCAATAATTCTGCTTTAATGGGCGGGAGGCCAGTAGAGTTTTGGTAGCCAGCGATAAACCCAATAACTATCAGGCGCCCTTTGGTAGCCAAGGAGTTAAGAGCCAAGTCAAACATCTTTCCCCCGACAGATTCATACACTACATCCACACCTTCGGGGTAGTTCTTCCTAAGAACAGACTCAACATTTTCAGTTTTATAGTTGATCGTACGGTCACAGCCAATGGATTTCAGAAAACCACCCTTTTCATCACTGGAGCAGGTTCCAATTACATGGCATTTGGCCGCCTTTGCGAGCTGCACAGCGAACTGGCCCGTCCCTCCAGCTGCTGCTGTCACCAGAACCTTCTTGCCTTCAGACAGCTCTCCCAGCTCTTTCAAACTGATGTATGCGGTAGCGCCGCTTACCATTAAAGTAAGAAACTCGGGTTTTACCGAGGGTAGAGGAACTGCTTGGTTGGCAGGCACGACTGTGTATTCAGCAAAGGAACCTGCTTTCACGTACGCCACGGCTTGACCCACCGTGTAATGGGCACTAGCACTGAGTCCTAACGCTACCACGTCACCGACACCTTCAAAACCTATATCAAATGGGGGTTTAACTGACGCGTCATATCGACCAGCTGAGTAGTTTATGTCAGATGCATTAATGCCGACAAATCTAGAAGAAAACAAAAATGTATTAACGAGATTTATTCCTTACCGAGTCTTTGTCGTATGAGAAACTTTCAATTCAAATTTGTGGGACACTTTTTTCTGATTATTGGTATATCTGAATACTGAGCACACTCCAGAGACTACTTTCATCAGACTTTTGTAGTTTACATTCTGTTACTCTTGAATTAAAAATAAATGTGCAAAAAGAAAAAAAGAAAATGAACAAAAAAACCCCCCATTTATATTTTCCTCAGATGCATTTGACCAAACTAAGCAAACTAAAAATAATTCTGTACCAGATTAACAGATGAAAATTAATTGACTACTTTATACAAGATGTGAAAACACCGAAGAACAAAACGTGCAAAGCGGTAAATATGTGGATTCTGGCAACAAATTTACATTTTTGAATATAATAATACTGTTAATGACTAACGATCATATTAACTATCGATGTCATTTGCAAGGTCATGTTACTGTAGGCAAGTACTTTTTAATTGATGGAGTCACTACAGCAAATTTGCCTTTTGATGCAGCTAATGTCAACGTTAAAATATTTTTTCTTTCTCTAAATGACTTGCAACACATCAAAACAACCTTGCACAGAAGGACTAAAATCGTAAGACTGAGTATCAAGTCCTACTGACCTCTAACAGGTGAAAATGAATGCTAATCTCTTTTTTTGTTGTTGTTGCTAGAAAAAAAGAGATTGTCACAACTTGACTGCAGATAATGCTTAAAAGACAGCGATGCTCTTGCTTAAACACAAATAATATTTTAGTAACACTTGAAGAAAAAAGAAAATCTCTACACAGGAAAGGGAAGAGAGACTGAGGGAGATTCTGTTTAACTGGAAAATGTAAAAAATACAACAGAAAACACCAGGACTTTGGCTACGTGTGGAAATGGCAACCCGAAAGGTGTCCCTGATGGTGCGCAAAAGCCGCAGAATTGTGCCAACTGAGCCCTTTGAGTTGTCGCAGTGAGCAAGAGTTTCAAACCATACGTGTGTCTGGTTTGCAAATGCTTGCACACAGAGCCAGGAGAACCAAAACCGCTTCGCTCCTTTGGATTCCCTTCACCCTCCCCAGCACGGGGAGCCTCAAACTTTCACCAGCGCGACGCGCTACGTCTAAAAAGGACAGGTCCCTATTAAACACACCCAGGCACAAAACAGGCGGAAGCCACCGCTGCTCTTTTTAATTCTGCCTTTAACTCGCGGCAACGACAACAACGCAACGCCCGCTTCTTGTCCGCTCGCAGGCACAAAAAATTCTCTCCTACTCCGCAGCTTTCAGGTGACTCTGACACAAGTCCTGATAAAAGACGTGTAAAAGCCGGCGGAGCAGGAGCAGGAGCAGCAGCTTGGCAGGCGAGGCCAGGCCAGGCCAGGCCAGGCGAGTCCCTGTGAGCGGCGGGGCCAGAGGAGCCGGCGCTGCCTGCGCCTCCCCCCGCCTCGACACCCCAACTTGTGCCGCCCTCCCCCGGGCTCATTCCCTCTCTCAACTGCTGTGTCTCCCTCGGTATCTGCCAGCCCAGCTCTGGAGAGCAGCTGCTTGGAGCGGAGCGGCCGGGGCAGAGCTCCCCGAGCTGGGGGAGCAGCAACAAGCCCCGTCCCCCTCCCTCCCTCCTTCCCCTCAGGAGTTTCCCCTTCAGCTCCAGCGGGGAGAGCACAAAGGCAGGTAAACGACCCTGGGAGGGCAGAAAACTTTTGCCTGTGGGGAAAGGGAGGGGGTGCAGCACACGCACCAGCTGCTTTTGTTCTGGAGCAGCCCAGACGATGCAAATAAACGACGGGGGGCAAGGTGCGGTGAGGGCTGGGGGGGCCGGGGCAGCGCTCCCCGAGCAGCAGAGCCCGGCCAAGGCAGGGCCAGGGCCGGACAAAGCCGTGGGAGTTGCTCGGCTGGCCCCGACAGACACACCGACACCCGCACCCGCCGGGCCACGGCAGAGAGCTCTGCTCCCTGGGCTCGTCATTATTAATCAATAGATCCTGCCGGCCAGCCTTCACACACACCTCTTTTTCCCCCCTACACCTCTTTTTTCCCCCCCCGCACTTCTTTTTCTCCCACACACCTCTTTTTCCTCCCCCCATCCCTTTTTTCCTCCTCCCATCCCTTTTTCCTCCCCC
>WEIS01039727.1:1255-11952 GCA_013389965.1 Todus mexicanus
TAGTGAGACCCAAAGACCCAGAGCTCGGGCAGCCAGAGAAGGCTCCGCGCAGACCTTCTGGGGGCCTTGCAGGGCTTCAAGGGGCCTGGCAGAAAGATGGGGACAGACTTTGGAGCAGGGCCTGTGGGGACAGGACAAGGGGGATGGGTTGGAACTGCCAGAGGGAGATTGAGAGTGGAGAGAAGGGAGAAGTTGTTGGTGCTGAGGGTGGGGAGAGCCTGGCCCAGGTTGCCGCGAGAGGTGGTGGCTGCCCCATCCCTGTCCCCATTGCAGGGGAGGTTGTTGGGGGCTCTGAGCAACCTGCTCTAGTTGCAGATGGCCCTGCTCCCTGCAGCGGGGCTGGACTGGATGAGCTTGAAAAGTCCCTTCCCACCCAAACCAATCTGGGATTCTATGGTGAGCCCCCCACCCTGCATTCTATTCCCATCTCCACAGCCCCAAAATACCCATGCTCTTCAGGACGTGACCTTCCTCCTTTCTCCAGGCAGCCTAAACCACTCCAAGGTGTGGCAGTGGCAACCACACACACATGCAGTGCCCTAGAGGAGCTCCTTTTCCCAGGACGACACAGGGCGCTGTATCATTTCTGTACAACGGTTTACCAAAAAATTAATATGCCATACTCTTCCCAGAGTTTGGACGGGACACCTTTGGGGGATAAAACGTGTTTGTCCAAAGCTGTCCTGCTGCATTTATTTCAAGAATTACCATTCCACACGCCATTACAGGTTCAGGACATGCTTAAGACCAGTTCTGTCCACTGCATACATACCAGTGAAGGAGAAATCTGTGGAGTGTGGCAAGTATAGATAAGACACAGGCCCTTTAGGAAGACAAGTTTGGACATGTGTGTCCCCCTAAAGTTAATTCATATTATATAGAGCTAAACTCTGCCTAATTCGGATGAGAATCATCAGATACCAAGTGAAGCTTTTCTGTAAGTCCGGAGAAATAGACCTTACCACCATCAAAAAACCCCACCACGCTATTTTAATCGTAACAGAGGTACAGCTATTAAACCATCCAAGGGAATGAGACCCTTTTAGAAAACACCTTCATACATTTTCACACTCGGTGGGCAACAAGATTTATGTACGAAACGCCGTTATCACAATTCACTGAAGTTACTCCTTTAAAAAGTGTCCCCATCTCTAAAAAATACCAACATTTCACAGAATGCTACAGAAGATTCGTCACCGAAAAGCTTCAGTTAAACTCTGCCCCAAAATAATCACCTCCTGAGAGTAAAAAGCCCAGCTAAATGTGCTGACTTCAGACTCGCCGTGCTGTATGACTGCTTTACATTTTAATGCTCTTGATTCTGTTAATACATGTCAGGGCCACACCTCGTGTGGGAGGAAGTCGCTTTTGCAATCCTTTTGTAGTATTTACTGTTGATAGGCAACACTCCTGGCGGGGAGCGAAGATACGATTGTTCCACCGTCAAGATACAACTTCGGAGCCGCCGGACGGCATTTTAGCGTTCGGAAGATCCCAATCGCCGGCTGGCGTTCCTGCGGCTAAAAATAATGACCAAGGCTTTTCTTTGGAGGGCTTTAATTGCTGGAATTTCCAGGTTGCCTTTATACGGGAGTCGATTTGCTGGTAAAGTAGACGTCACCGGGGAAATAAAAGGAAAGAATTAATAGGAAAAAAGGCAGGTTTAGCCCTTTGTCTCTCCAAAGCGGCTCAGCTCTGCCCAGTAGACCCAGAGCTGGCATACCTCCCCTCCGGTGCTAACACACTCCCTCACGCGTGGCAAGGGAACACGGAAAGTAACTTTAAAAAAAAAACCCCAAACCTATGGCAAATTGCCTGGTAGCGAAGTACCCACAATTATCTGTGTTACCCAACATCCTGTGAACATCTGCTTGAAAACTATTCTCAAGGACTTTGTCCCTGGGGGCACGTAATTTTTTTTTTTAGTAGCAATTACGCAGGACGCTCCGAGATCATTAGCTCAGTCCTAAACTTGTTCAACATCTCTCCCTAGTTTAAAGTGCCTTCTCCACACGGACTCTCCCAGGTGGACCTTTGATAAAGCTTCAAATAACCAGAGTTCAGAAGAGTAACCAGCGCTTTCTAAGCTCCTCCTTTGCCAGCCATGTGGGAAATGGGGAGCCTTCCTGACTCAGCGCCGGCCGGGCTCCAAGGGAAGCGCTGTGCAACGTGACTCAATTCAGACAGGTTTCTGTAGCTTCCCTCCCTTCACGTTTGCTTCTGCAGAGACCGTTTCCACCGGATTGCTCAATATGCTGTACAAAGATAAGCTCCTTCTGCGCTGCCAGTATTCAAAGGGAAATAAAATACAACAAACCAGAACACGAGCCCGCTGGAGAAGCTTCTGATCAGCGCTGGCTTCCCAGGTTTAAGTTAATTGAAAAAGGACTAGGCGCACATTTTAATTTCAGCTCTACAAAAAGACAGAGACAGTGATCAAATGGGCAGCGCGTCTGAATCGCGTATCTAAATTAACATGGATCTGGTAATCCCTTGTTAGGCTTATTTATCTCTGAAATACTCTCCATCCACGTCGAAGGCTCTGAATATTGTTTTCGGTCTCTGATAAAGCTCTTAATTCCATATCGGCAGAACCCTTAAGCAGGGCTTATCCTTCTATCTCCATTAGTTTAACGTAAGCCGGGGGAACCTCAGACTCTAATTTAACCAGGCAGAGAGAAAGCGCGCAGAGAACCACCCTGGGCTGGCGGTTTTTCTGCATCTCCCGAGTTTGAGGAGGAGACAATGGGATGATGGAAAGTCCCTGTGGGTCAACTTGACCGCAGAGGCTCGTCCTGCTCTACCTAAAGGCCTGCTATGGTTGGAGAGACTGTTGGGTTGTGGTAGCCGTCAAAGGCAAACACCTCAAATGCTGGTCTTGCACACAACACGTTGCCCGTTTCCTCTTTGTCATTAAAGGCCACGGAGCTCATTCAGCGCAGACAAGCTGCTACAGGTTCAAGAGGGGTAAAACCGCGCTAAACCCTCAATCATTCACAATCCAAATCTTTGCTTCGCTTCATCCGCAATCATTTTTGCGATGGCCAGGGAGGAGGTAGCAGCAGGCGAAGGGGCGTTTCTGACGTGAAGAATTCTGCTTCCGATATCTCCGCTGCCTCCATCAAACACAAAGTCATCTACCAAATTTCCGTCGCTGTCCAGGGCTTGAGCTCTCACTCCGGCTGGACCCCTGTAAAACAAAGGCAGAGGTCACCATGGGAAAGAAAACATGTTCTGAAGCCAGAAAATCAATTCTGGCCTTGTCAAGGGACACGTTGAGAAAGGCAGACTTGGGGCCGGACTAGATGACCTTTAGAGGTCCCTCCCAACCCAAACCATTCTATGATTCTGTGAAAGCCCAGCCGGGATTTGAGGGAGCACAGGGAAGTTTAACACTTGTGAGTCAGAGCGGGAGCTGTCTCGCAGTCCTTACGGTAAAACAAGGGCAGGTCGCCAAGCAGAGGATCTTCTGTGTCTTTCCTGGCTGTGAAGTTACTCTTACACACACACACACACACACACACACATCTCTCTTCAAAAAGGAAATGCTTTGTTCTGAGACAGCAAGCCTTGTCAAACATGAATGTCACGCCAATGGACTACTGCCTGAGCTGGGCAACTCCCTTTTACCACGCTCGAGCTTTTCTTAGTCTGGATTTTCTCCCTGTAAACGTTTAAACCCACCTCCAAGTACCTAAACATCTCATCTTTCGTCACAGGTCTCTTCAATCTCTTAGCATCGCTGAACTCCTTCGAACTAGTTTCTCTCTCCACACAGTAAGAAGCCGAATGCGATTTTATTGAGGTGATTAAATCAATATTCACCCAGTAGCAACTTGTAGTCTGGCTTCCCCTCTGAGTTTCATTAGGGTTCTGCTTTCTTTGTGAACTCCAGATTATGTTCAGGCTACTGAATGTGTCGCTAGGATAAAGAGACTTTTTCTTTTTTCTGTGAATATGCCACAACTGTGAATTTCAGCCCATGGAGAGTGTAGAAAGTCACACAAACACTCCTCAAGCAAACACAGTATAAAAGACCTCCCTGCACGAAGTATCTTCTCTGCTTTGGAAGCGTATTTTGGCGGAGGAAGGGAGTAAACTAAGGCTACATTTGTCGCTGTTACAAGTAAGATTTAACAAGCCCCCAGGTGGTTCCTTTACCTGAGTACGTCATTGACAGTGACCTCGGGGATGAACTTCTGAAGTTCCTTCACCTGCGCGCTCAGGAAACACGCTCTGTACATTTCATTCAGGCCGTGAGTCAGGTTTCTGAGCACGAGCTTCCATAACCCCCTGCGGAGAGAGAAAACAACTGCAGGGAGAACGAACCGTCCGCGATGAAACAGCCAAACTAAGCAAACCGTCAAACTAAGGCTAAGAAGGCAGCGAATTGAACTGCACGGCAAAGAAGGTGCCCGCTCCAAAAATCAGTAACCCGGTCATGCTTTCTGCTTGCGAAATACACGCTTGGCTTTCCCTGCTTCAACAAACTTGTTTACGGAGCTGCAGCGTTGCATTTACAGCCTCGCTTTGAGAATTAAGGCCGAACTCCACTCCTATGTCCAGGATTTTTCTCTGGGCCAGTCAAATGCCAAGAGACTGAACCACCCAAGCACGAGGCCAGACTTTTTTCCACGTGCTCGTCACACTCCTAAACCCCCTCAGCTTTCAGTCAATGAATCTTGCTACGGCTTTGCAACTTGTTTGCTCGCTCTGTTTCCCTCGAGTCTGCCAGTATAAAAATCTATAGACAACGACCAAGTAGCCTTCAACTCCTTATCTGAATAAACTGCATCAAGTTGAGCTGACGGTTTGCCAGAAAGCTATTTTCCAATTCCCTGACCTGTTTTTCAGCCTCTTCTTGGATCCTCCCCAACATTTCCATATTCTTTTTCAAGTCTAATTTCTAAAATGGAATGCTTGGTAACGGTCTGTCCAGCTCCTCACAGAGAAGCAAGATTTCTTTTGACTTCTACAGATACTCATTTGTGTTTGTAATTCTAGCAGTGATTCCTCTGCCGTGCTTTCTAAGACAGCCTTCCCAGGCTGCACTCATGGCCCTTAACTTACATCCAAGTACTTGGACATTTTTTAAACGTATATTGATAAGCTTCACAGTTTAAACTGACTTGAGTTTAACAGGGCAATTCAACCACTCTGTGTTCTCTCTTCCAAGCATCCTCTGCAGGTACGAAGGCAAATGAGTTACCTGTTTTAATCACACTGTCCAGGTTGATTAAAATATTACGCTGCGTTGGACCCAAACCAATCCTGGAAGAGCTCCACCAGTAGCAACGTGGCTCCCCAGAACCTCCCGAGGAGCAGCCCCACATTCTCAAGACAAGCTGAGACACGTCTTGGTAGTTTATGAAAATTCAAATATTAGCTCCCATGATGTCGAGCGTCTTGGAGAAGTCCACCCTTATCAGCCTAACTGCCTTGAAACACATCCAAGACTTGGCACAAGCAAGCTTTCGGACAAGAACCACGGAGTCGCAAGCTGACGCTTTAACAAGTGTGTTCAGCAGACAAAAAGACAAGACATTACCTGTACGTTACAGCATCCAAAAACTCTCCAGCGCTGAAGTCGAACCACCTGTAGCCCTCTCGCTTGAAGGCGAGCACTGCGTTAGGACCGAGCCAAACGCTGCCGTCCATTCTCGGAGTGAAATGAACTCCCAGAAAAGGGAACCGAGGGTTGGGAACCTGAAGCAGGACACAATCGTTATTACAGCCGCTACAAACCAGAGCAGGGAAACAGCCATGCAGCCGCTCGGGTCAACGAACTCACCCAGGACACGTGGAAAAAAAGTTGTGAGGAGGAAAGGAAAGGTATTTACAGTGTATTGTGTGAGTGAATAGAACGACCCAAACCCAAGTTGTTCTCCCAATGAATAGAAATAACTATTTTTAAATGAACCAGGGAGAAAGGAAGCAAACTTGCCATTTTATTTCCAATCACTACAACAAAATTTGAGTCGTAGAACCATAGGATGGGCTCCTGTGCTGTTTTTTCTGCTCGTTAATTGTGCAGTTAGAGCCTGGAAGTAATTTAAACCACCAAAGAACAGAGCAGGGCGATGTAAAACTGCATCTTAGGTAAAAGCAAAACAAGCAACAGGGGGAAAAAAAAAAAAAGCACGCATGACTTCTGAGGATATAAATCAACCCACAACTAAACCAACGACACGCTAATACTATTCACCGGCAGTAATTATATTGCAATAAAACAGCTTATAAAATATTAGGAAAGCCTCACCATCCCTGTATTGCTCAAAACGACAGGCAGTCAGCAAGCCTGATTAATGCTAATAATAATAATAATAATANCTTTGCTCCAGGCTCAACACCCCCAGGTCCCTCAGCCGCTCCTCCCCAGCCTCCTGCTCTAGGTAACATACCTCTAAGAGCTGTGCAATTTTCTATCGTTATTATCATACCTGGCTGTAAGAAAAAATTCCGAAGTGTACAAGCTGTCCTCACACAGCCACAACACAAGCCTGGAAGGTGCCCTCCCATCCCTGCCAGTTCCTCCCTCCCATCCCAAGACAGGATCTTGAATCATTCCCAGGTGAGAAGAGGTCAAACATCCAATGCCCAAGGCTCTGTGTTTTCCCCAGGGTAACCTGCTCTAGTGTTTCACAGCAAATCTATTCAGCAAGGTGGTATTTCAATGTACTGCATGAATTAACTAACTAAATAAAAATCGATAATTATAAATTTTAAAAAAATAAAATTAAAAGAAAAGAAATTAAAAAAGGAATTCTCTCTTCTTGAGAGAGAATCTATCTTCACTACATCTTCACTTCAATCTATCCCTCCTCTTCACACCGTTTATCTGTATCAGATGGTAGAAAGCTTGTTGTTTTCCCACCCATGTCTATTTTCTGTTGTACAAAGTAAAGCTAACTGAAAGATGAGGCAAGTATCTAAATCCGAGCTTTGGGTATTAGCACAGGAGATCAAACCTTCTGTCTGAGTAATTCATTATTTTCCATCTGATTTCTGAATCCCTCCTACGGATTTATTTTATAACATAGTGAAAGAAGCCGGGCTTTGCGTTAAACATTTCATTCTTTCTCTATTAAAAAAATAAACCCACAAAGAATGACCAAAAAAAAAAAAAAAGAGGGAATAATTTCCCACTTGCTCCTTCTACTTGTTCCTCGAGCATTAACAACAAGCAGCTGCCCTCTCAGAACACAACCGCCCCTATGTCCACACCTTGTGCACCGCAATCTGCAGCCTAACAGAAACAACCACGTCACGTTGCCCTTATTTCTGTAGTTTTAACAGATCTTAGAGAAAAATGGGAAAGGCAAACAGGGGAGTACGTACCGGATAAATATTTCCCTTAACCATATAGCACTTTTCTGGTTTCAGCACCAAATAATCTCCGCGGAATGGTACAATGCGAGGCTCAGGGCTGCAGCCGCTGATCTCAGACAGGCGATCCGAGTACAGTCCCGCACAGGTCACAACGTGCCGACAGTAGATTTCTTCACCCTGTGGAAAAAAATACCACAAACCCAAATGCAAATCACAGAGAAAAAATAAATAAATCAATGTATCTCCTAAACCCCACCCATCGCCTACAAGCCTGGTTAAAAAAAATGAGTCAAGATCAGAAAGAAAACGGACCATGTTTTCAAAGGGAGGTAGAAATATTTCATGATTTCATTTAATTCTCTATAATGTTCTCCTTTGTTCTGTGGAGAACTACCCTCAAATGGTAATTCAGCTGCAATTTGTGTGGTTAAACACGGCCGTTAACAGATTTCACCCCACGCATACTCCTGGTCATGCTACAGAACGGGGTTTGATCCAGAAGGCTCCTCAAGGTGACAGCACACGGGCGTGGAGAGCTGTGAAATATCGAAACACCTTACCAGCTTCAAAAAATAAATCAATAAACACCAAACTATTATCTTTTTATCTATTTATTTAGCTCATGGTATTTGGTTTTAAATGCTACAGGGGGTTTCTTCAATGAAAAACTTTTCCATGAACAAAATAGCAGTGTTTGGTGAGGAAATTGAACAGATACTGGAAATTACTTCCTAAGGCAGGGGCAGAAATAGAAGAAAAAAGCAGCAGCATTAACTTCAAAAACTATCAGAGGGGTTTGTGAGGTTGTTTTTCCTGTTCGTTTGCCTTCCCCCTTCCAAAGAAGAGCCCAGATATTCTCTCCTGATGGTGGCAACGTTACGACTTACATTTCCTGTGTGGCATTAGCTGCTTTGCAGGAATGACACCGGTAGATGTACCTGCTTCACATCGGCTTTCCGATGACAACGCGATTCTAAACGCCTCCCTTTCATCTTTAGAGATGCCAAAGACCCAAAAGCAAAGACGAAAATAGGTGCTTCTCACCAAATGAATAGGTTATAAAAGGGAGCCCTTGGAAACAAGTAGTGTAAGAATGTGCAAGTCAAGAAGATAAGGGGCAGAGACGCTTCAACTTCAGTTACGCATCAAGAAGAGAAAGTTAAACTTTCACGGTTATTCCCAGTACACGGTAAGATCTGACCACGCTCCCTGCTGAGAACTGACTGCAGCTGGTTTACAGAAGAAATCCCAGGTGACGCTGATCACGGTACTGAACAGCAGCTTGCAAACTTTTTAAGAGAGCGGATTAATCCCCCAGGACTCCACGAAACTTCTTCAGAAAAGGAGAAACAGTTTCCTATTAAGCAATTCAATCTGCAGCTTAGTTCTTACCTTTGAGTTCCTCACGACCACTGGGTATTTTAGACCTGTAATAGAATTAGACAAGAGAAGGGATTAATAGAGCACGTAATAAAAACCTGACAGAGCACGCAGCTTGCCACGATGAAGGATTCTTCCACTGAAATATCTTCAAGCTATGGAGCAACTACTGTTGGGCATAACTGTATTTAGGAATTAACAGAGGGTTGTTTTTTTATTCTCCCATTTGTGACCAGCCCTCCAGGATAAAGAAAAAGCATTATCACAAGAATAACCGTGTGATATTCAGCTAAACCTGATTTAAATAGAGAACAACCCGCTTCCTCAATTTTACTATCATTTCCCATCAGCCTTAAATGTTTCAGCTGAAGGGGGAATCTACCTGGAAAAAAAAACCAACACCCAAACTGAGCTCGCTCAATACTCTCACTAACATCACTCTGCCTTTTGTCTCATCCTTACGAGACAGAAAGGTCATTTCAGTTCAAACAAACGTGTTTTAAACACAACTTATGGCAGGGCTGTAATAAATGAAGGACAAAACTTGCCTTACCATCTTCGCTCTCCGAAGAACTTTCTTTAGCCATCTCAATGTTTGTAACTTCAAAGTTGGTCAAGACGGTCCCACCTGCTTCCTGGAAGTCCTCGGCATAGGACTGGGCCACTTGTTTGTAATTGACAATGCCGGTATATGGAGAATCGAGAGCCATCAGACCCTGAAACGGGAGTAAGATAGAGAAAAAGAGTGAAGGTCTTTAATACCACCTTTGAATGGTCACTTGGGAGTTCCACCTGGTGCAGGGCTGTTGGCAGTGCCTCCTGCGAGGCTAAAAGAGATCAACTCAACACTTACTGAGTTGTTCAGCCAAGAGAAAGGTCCCTTCTGAGCTAGACAACAGCCCACATGCATCCTAGCAGAAAGCAAGGTTCAAGTCCAGTGTGTATTTATAATTTTTAATGGTTCTCAGAGACGTTTTATGGTCTTCATACCAAAGAGGCTCAGTTTCTCATATTGTTTTTAACACGCTAGATGGCACAGCAATATTTTTCTAGTTCTGGCTTACGAGGAAATTCCTTGGCTCAGAAAACCAAAGCAAATGAGGTAAGACCCATCAGAGTCTGCTCGTTTGCAGAAGCAAATGCTCAGCTGGATCTTGAACACGTGAAGAATGCCTTAAGGAGCGGATCCAAAATGTTTATGAGCAAAACAAGATTAAAAAGAAAGTGTTCGTCTGTACCTCCAGCCTCAGCAATGAGTCACGCAGGTACACCTATGGCAAAGCTGCCAGATGAGACAGCGTGGGGAATTCACATCCAGCTTTTCCTCTCCATCAAAGATACCCTGAACAACAACAGCTCTGAATTCCATACACTGAAAATAAACAAGCTGAGAAGCGCTACACAACAACCACGTATGAAGGAAGAGACTGGACGTAAGTGGCTCCATCCAGATCCGCGCTTACAGATGAGAAGGAGTTTTCGTTGCTGCATTACCAAACTTTACCCTTAAGTTAAATCATTTTAGTGGAAACGAGCAGAATCAGCTCCGCGCAAACTTAAGATATCAGCAGCTCTAACCTGGGCAAAGGAAAACCTGCCTGACAGCCACAAAAGTATACAAGAGGGTGTCTGCAAGATAAAGGGAAAAATTAAAGATTAAAAATATAATAATAAGAATCACTGTCACTGGCAAGAGAAATGACCTACTCGGACTAAAATAATTCCCATTCCTTTTGTAGGCTGCAAGTGAAATGCATTTACCTGCTCTTGCATGGGTAAATGCTGGCCCTTATGCAACAGCCAGTGCATCACTGCAGTCTGCAGCAGCTCTTTGTGGCTTCAGTGCACAGAGAGCTGAGGAACTATGAACTGACCAGTAAAAGAACAAGAGCAGGTGAGCAGGAGAAACCTGGGGCAGCAGTGTCACCAGGAAAGAGTCTGCAGGATCACCTTAGAATCAAACACTGGATTGGGTGGGAAGGGACTTT
>WEIS01039736.1:2922-20639 GCA_013389965.1 Todus mexicanus
AGGGGGGGGGAAGAGTTACAGGGGCTGGAAATGGCAGGCAGGCAGGGGAATGATTTCAGAGGAGAAAAATGCTCCTGAACCTCTCTGCTCCTCCCAGGCAAAGGAGCTGCCAGCCTTGATGTGGCATGTCATTCGTCAAGCTGTCACCTCAGGGCCTGGAGATC
Source organism: Todus mexicanus (assembly GCA_013389965.1). Taxonomy (NCBI): domain Eukaryota; kingdom Metazoa; phylum Chordata; class Aves; order Coraciiformes; family Todidae; genus Todus; species Todus mexicanus. Next base: position 3,087 of record WEIS01039736.1, read on the forward strand.
GTTCTGCTGACATTGGTTCACCCAGGAGGGAGCGCGGGGCACACCTGTAACCTTTGCCTCCCCGAGCCTTCTGCGGCTGTCCCCAAGGCTTGCTCTGGACTGCAAAGGCAGCGAGAGGCTGTGGGGGAGGCGGAGAGGGGCTGTAGATTTCAGCGGGTGCTCATATCCGCAGGGGTGGGAGCAGGGAGTGTGAAGAGAGTGCCCTAGAGAGCCTCAGCTCTTCTGCTGTAGCTTAAGGGTCACTCTCCCATCACAGGCAGCACCACTGCAGCCCAGCTCAGCCCTGGCAATCCCAAATTTAGCTGAAGCTAAACTCATAGAAAAGTCATTTTCAGGGAGGGATCCCTAGTTCCTGGTCACCTTCCTGGGATGCAGAGCACCTCCCAGACCTGACTTAGCCCAAGCTCCTGTCTAAAAGTTGGGGCTGATGGGTTTTGTTCTGAGTTAACTCTTCCTTCTCCCCACCAGCTAAAGACCTGGCAGTGCATACTCAGGTTTTCTTTCGAATGCTGGTTTCCAGATGTCGTAGCAGCTCAGTCTGCGCGGCTTCTCCTCCACAAAAGGAGCATCCCATGAACATTCCCCGGCTGTGCACCAGCAGGAGAGCTGCTCTCCAGCCCCTGGAGTGCCGGTGGGCTGTCCAGGCTTTGTGTTTGCCACGGATGTGAGCTGCACTGCTGTAGCTAGCAGAGGCGATAGCTAGGCAGGAGATGAAAAACACACCTGGCAGGGAAAAAGGAGTGGATGCCAGCTTGGGTTTGAAATAACTTACAAGTATCTATAGAGAGGGAGTGGTCTTTAAACCAGGGTAAAGGCCTATCTGGCCAGTAAGTCCCACTCTTCTTGGTTGTTATATAATTAATATACTACTTCAAAGGTGTCAGGGCGCTCGGCAAGCAAATACCAGGGGAGAATCCACTCCCTGGAAACTCTGTGATATGGCCTTACAAGCATGAAATCCCTGACTCACCCTTTTTGCCATAACCTGGAACCTTTCCTGCACCAAAACCCCACCTGAGGTCCCTTTGCCTTCCCTTCCTTCTTCTTATCACCTATACATTTCCAGATTAGAGCAGACGCCGTTCTTCCTGGTCCTTAAGAAGATGCTGTTGCGCATCAAGGAATCAACCTCTTTTCTTGGCAACTGAATATTTACAGGTATTTTATTGCCTTTTTTTTTTTTTTTTTCTTTTTTTTTTTTTTTTTCTTTTTTTTTTTTTTTTTCTTTTTTTTTTTTTTTTTCTTTTTTTTTTTTTTTTTCTTTTTTTTTTTTTTTTTAGATCTTGCCCCCTTTTTTTATTATTATTTATTTTTCATTTCAATTTTTCTTTCAACCTCCCAGCTCAAAGGGAAGCAGGAGCCGAGTGATACCACTTATTGCTCCCAAACAAAAGCTACAGTATTCCAGATATCAGGGCTGTAATGTTTGCCGAGGATCAAAGGAACCTTCTCAAACATCATTGTTTGTTACCGTTAAGAGGTGGCAGCCGCATCTTAAATAACCTTTTCATCCAAGGGAGTTGATTGAGACGCACTAAATCCAGCAGCGTGGGCTGGACTTCAGTTACTTTCTGGGCAATTTGGGCAGCCCAGCTCTTGGAGCTGAGCTTTGGCCCCAGCGAGTCCCCGGGGGGATGATTTGACCTTTAGTATGAATTTAGATTCGGCGCTGTGGCTTTTCGAAACGATGCCTGCCAGAGATCTGGGGGTCAGAGCGTTCTATCGTCAGAGCCCTTCCAGCTCCCAGCGCACTGACGGCACTCTGGGAGAAGGGGTGGAATTACTGATGATCGTTTTGAAATCAAGCTGGGTGTAAAAAATGACAACCTGCTTGTTATTTGTGACTGCTGGGTATCTTAGAGCTGCTTCTGCTGATAGAAATGGCACCGCTTGAATTGCCGGTGGAGGACAGCAGGTTCAGCTTTGCACGTGTTCTAGGTGGCAATATTTCTGCCACCATATAAATGGTTAAAGTAGAAGAGCTGCTCTCTCTGCTTAGATAAACAGGGTCCCTGTGTGAATAGCTTGCAGCCCCTGGTTGTAATCCCTTTTTGATCTCTGGTTATAAAAATGATAGATGGAATGTAAACTCCATAAAGATTAGTAATCACCAAGAGAGTAGAAAAAATATTGAGAGGAGTTGTAAGGGATTTTTTTTTTTTCCTGCATTCCTGAGGAATTCTGCAGGGATTCCTTTTTCCTTGGTGGAGTTGGTGTTATTCCCCAGCTCTTCTCCTTTCAAACTCGCTGTCTGGAGACAGTGGGGATGTTCATGGAGGATTTTCAACTGTCTTTAAAGAAATCTGTCATGGATTTGCTGTGACCTCATGTAAATGACGTGACCGTTGCTCGCCTTCATCTCTGCAGTCGTGAAGCAGGGTAACAGGATGTGTTTGCTTGTCAAAGAATTCGGGGATTTACTGCTGGCTCGGGTGGTGCTGTGGTGTTCTCAGGAAGGAATCCTGACCGTGAAGCATCGATGTTGTACAGCACAACAGCAAGGCTCTATCATTCTATACGTTTCAGTGTATTCAGGTGGGAATCCTTTCCTTCTCATCTGCCGCATGCAGGGCAGCGCTGCTGAGCACGCATCCCAACTGATCAGCAGCCCAGCTATTGATCTGGGGTGCCTGGTGTAGCATGTCTCCTTTTCAGAAGTTTACCTTGCCATGCAACCATTTTACAGTGTACAGATTTGGGTTGCACGTCACATCTATCATAGGAAAATGAAAAAAAAAAAAAAGAATAATTAAAAAATTGTGGTCCTTTAGTACACCTTGTGAAATACTCTGGGATGGAAAAGCTTGAAGGTGGATCTTTCCAAAAACTGGATCATTGGGAGCTGGGTTATGGCAGCTGCAGCCTTTGAAAACTCCAGCCAGTTGCACATCTGGGGCAATTGCTGTGTTTGAAATGTGTTTCTGTGGACTGGTGATAATAATGGGATTTGGAGGAGGGGGAAATGCATTGAAATCAGTCTTCACCCACACCTCTGAGTTAGGGTATTGTTGGTCTTGAGATCCATCTGTAATGGTGTGGTTGGAGCCCCGTGATAGATTGGAGGAGGTTATTAATTGATTGCTAATGCACAGCAGGTGGTAAAACAGAAGAGCTAAACCTCGGGCTGGCTCCTGCCTTGTGCTCCCTGGGTGCAAACCGCCGAGCTCCAGGGGCGTCCTGGGCGTGTCGCCAGCACCAGTTCACCAAGGCTGTCATTCCACAGAGCTCCAAGAAGAGAGATGTTCCCATCCCCAGTCCAGCTGGTGCAGGGGGTTCAGCGGGGAAGGGAAGATCTGCTGGGAGCAAACCCACGGAGCGATTGCGGTGCGGTTAAAGTGCTGCTGCAGGAGCCACGGCTGGGCTGTAAATTGGGGGGATGTGGGGGAAACGAGGAGGTGGTTTCACCCTACACTTCGGCAGGGTTTTCCCATGTACCGCCCACCCTCTGCAGGGCCTTTTGGCCCGTGTTCAGAGCAGCTGTGTCAGGTTGAACACTACGCTCCAGGGACAAAGTTAGGCTTTCATTTAGTAGGAAGGTGTTTGTGGTGTGCTGCCAAGATGGTGTTTTATTGCAAATTACCAGTGCAAGCTGCATCGGAGACCACCCAGATCTCTCCCTGAGAAAGTGGCTGTGCTTTGAAACTCCCGTCAGGAGAGGCTGTTGCCACCTCGTCCCTGCAGTGGGTACAAGCTGCCTGTCCTCTGCTGACACCATATACTACTGTGTGAGTCTTTGTTTTCAGTTATCCTAGGAGAGTGCTTCACCTCAGTGTCTAGAGCCTCCTCTGCCGTGTCTGCAGCACTATTGTACTTGTTTTAGTGGGGAAACTGGGGTGCAGACGAGCAATTCTTCCAAGACCACGCAGGAAACTCTTAAAAATCAGGGACTCAGCCCAGCACCCAGATAGGCACTGAAAATATCTTTGGTTTTCCCCTTTTGCTGATGATTGCTGCAGCTGATTTGTCTTCCCTGATGAACTCTGCTTTCCCTGTTGCAAATCTGGATTTGGCTGGACACGATTTCAGCAAAACATTTGGGATTCTGCCTTAACGAGGTCTGAAAGGTTAGCTGAAACAGCACAGCTCACACACACTCCGAGAATTAAAAGCTCTGCTGTAAGTCCATTGACCTATCTTTCCCTTTCGTGAAATGGGTGGATCGCTTTCAGTTCTGGCCTAGTGACGCTCCTCTTTGCTATACATCATTGCTCTTAAAGTCAGGAATTGCCATCTTATATGAGCAAGAGCTGGGTGTCCCTTTCAGCAGCTTCCAGTACTCACCTGTGGTAGCAGCCTCGTACAGAAACAGTTGTGCTTCCGTATGTCCGACTCATGCAGAGTCACAGGGAGGGCTCTTTATTAAATGGTTTAAGATAGCTTAAAAAAAACAAAAACCAACAAAAACCCAAATCAAACTGGAAAAAGAAATTGTTTATACGCCTTTTTACAGCTGGGTCAGTTCCCTCTTCTGGTTCCACCACGGTTTTGTTGGCACAACCAGAAGGGGAAAGAGGGCAGAAGCAGATTAGGTCAATGCTGCTGCCAAAGACAACATGTTATCCAAGCAAAGCCTCGGTCCCTCCCGTGTGGGTAGCAGGGCTCCTCCGTCCTCTCCAGCCCTAAACATGAGCAACAAATAGCAAGGGAGAATCTGACGCTTCCTCTCCCAAAGCCAGCGAGTGCCTGTAATAATAAGGATTTGATAAACACCCTGAAGCACTTAATCTGCTTTTTCAGTGAGCTGCAGGCCAGGGGAACAGCCAGAGGGATGTTCAACAGCAAAAGCAGAATAGATTGTAATTAACTTTAAAACCCTGTGAAGCTCACGCTGCTGTGTGTGGCAGGCTCGCTTCGGCACAAAGCTGGGTTTAGTGCAAGCTCTAATCTCGGTATCAAGTCAAGGCTTGTCCAGAAAAGGTGTATGTGCTTTTATTAGCATGCAAATCACATACCCTCTTTATTACACTCTCTCTGCATCCCTCCCTCTAGAGCGGTTTCATAGAAGCAGGCAAGGACTAATTAAATTCCTTTATTCATACCTCATGCTTGCAGTGCGGAGCTGAAGGCAAGAATGCCAACGGGCACACGCCCATACCCTCTGTGTTTCCAGAGCGAGCGTGGCGTGCCCGACCTTCACCTCATTAGGGAAGGAATAAATCCCCTCGTATGAAGACAAGGGTGTCAGGCACCATATGCATAAATCACCTCAGGAGTTTCCAAAGGGCTTTCATCTTGGGAGTCCTTCGAAGTTCAGAGCCGTGGATCAATCTACAGTGGATACCTTTCAGCAGGAATTCCACATCTGAAGCCCTTTATTAATGTGGCTCCTCTCAATAAAATTCCAAAAGCCGAAACCAGCTGAAATGGCAGCGTGCAATCAAGTTAATGACTTTAATTGGTATAAAATTACCCGACGGTGTATTTGTAATTTTAATCTCCTAATCCGCAAAGTACCTTTTTCCCCTTTAGTCCTCCTGAAGAAAGCGAAATAGCTTTATTGGTTTCTCTGCCAGTTTTTCAGGGATCTTTGAAAACTGAGGAGCAGCCTCCCACAAATAGCCCGGCTGAGGTTATGAGGTTTCTTTTTTCGTTATTTAAAATAAGATCCTTGATATTAATGCAAAGCTTTTAAAAGCAGTAGCGGGATCTATCCCTGCAAACCAGCCATCCTGAGTTTCAGAGGATTTCTTTGGTTACCTGGATGACAAGAGAAAGTTAAGTGATGTGTCCAAGGTCATGGAGGAAACAAGCAGAGAAGAGATTTGAGCCTCAGCCCTAGCTTAGGTTCTCGGCAGTGGCACCATCTTTCTCTGTGATGTTCCAAACAAGCTCACAGCTCTTCTATTTTGGAAAAAGCAACTGTTTTCCTATTTTCTCTCTCTTCCTACTGAGGGGGAATTATTTTGAAGTGCAAAATAGCTCACTGTTGCTATTAAGCTACTGTTGGAATAATCTGCACGGGAAAAAAAAAGAACCACTCCGATGCTTTCCCAAATAGGAAGCAATTTAGATTTCAGATTAATGGCTGTGACAATGGAAATATGTAAAATCTTTTCCTGAGACAGAGCCCAGGCCATGGATAGTTCTTATCTGTAGTGGACACAGGTGTGAAAACTCACTCGTGTTGCACACAAGGGACAGACACTAATGAGAGGCGTAAATATTCCGGCTACCCCAGCACACCCAGCCTGTGATGTGCATTTAGAGGCTGAGTTAGCCGGTACCGCTGAACACCATAAGAGTGGGCAATAATATGTTTTCCTGCATCTCTTACAAACTGTCTCTTCAAAGCTGGTTCCTGTGCAACTCAGCACAGCACGAAACCAAACCCTGAGTCTCTAGCGCCAGGAGAGACTGTGCTGCCGTAATCATTTCTACCTTGTTGTTAAAGAAGCCTTTTTTTTCCAGAACAGTCTGTGCTGATCCGAGTCCAGGGCTGGCACCAGGAGGTTCAAGTACCAGCTCAGCTGTCCCAGTTTTTACCAGGCAGTCAGGCAAATATTACAGCCTGAAAGGAGCTGCTCTGTTGGTGACCCTGGTGCTGCTCATTCCCGAGCTAAGCCAGGTACGTCTGCAGGAGCCACAGCTGCAGACCCGCAGCAGCCCCTTGCTGAGTACCTTGAGCTGTAGAAGAGAGATCCAAAACTTCAATGACCTTGTGCTTTCATCAGGCAAGCAAGGCCGGCTGGGGCTAATCCCTGCGGACGATATGGTTGTGGCTCGTGTCCTACTTGGAGATAAAAGCCCGCAGGTAGGTGTGAAGAACCAAGTGACCTTGTAGCTGCAGTAATATATAGCTCAGTGGGTACCTTGTAGGAGCTACACAGTGCTCACTGGGCTCTGCCCAGTCTTTAAGCTCAAATGCTTGGAGAGCTACTCGTGTCCTCCTCATTTAACTGAAGAGAAAATATCACCATGCACATTGTCACCCTCAACTTCTCGGTCTCTGGTATTGCAGTCGCCCTCCTTCACATCTCTAGTAGGAGTCTTGCAAGCCTAGAGTACTGGACAGAAACAGGGGGGGACAGAATTCTGAGATTATCTCATCAAAGGAAATTATTTGGTGCATTTCCAAAAAGTTTTAAATAGATGAGAACTCTGGATCTTGCAAGTCTTGGTCTCTTGCAGGCGCCCTGCCCCGATCCTGCTTGGGGAAATGAATTGTACTCCTAGAAATAAGAGCAGGAGAAATAAGGAGGATCAGGGCATTGAGTCGTTCTCTCTGGGATCTATAAATCCTCAGTCCTGGCAGTGAAAGGAGCTTTGTGAAAAGAAAATTAAGGGCTGGATGGACAGCTGGGATGGAGGGAGCCAGCAGAAGGAGCGAGCCCAAGTTTGAAGTAATGATAGTGCTCTGCTGCTGTCAGCTGCAGCTTACAAAGGAACCACTGAAGTGTCCCCTGCTGTCACAGTCCTGGGGGTGGGATGGTGCCAGGCTTCCCGGGGACAGCAGGGCTGCAGCCTTGGGTTCTCTTTGCAGGCCCCTGCTCAAGCAGAAGAAAAAAATCTGTCTTCTGTGCAAGCTGTGCATGGTCAGGGGCACGTCCCTGAGCAGTTCAGATTGCACCCAGCAGAAGGGGACCAGTGTGGGGAGGGCAGTGACGGGGGGAGACGGCTTGTTCAGGTCAGGCGAGGATCTCTGTCGGTGCCTTTCCCCCTGTCCCACGGTTCTGCCGATTCTCTCTCACACCAACGGTTTTAAGTTGCTGAAAATTGCGACCCGGATTTTGTGGCACAGAGGCCGGCAAAGGTTTGTAACGTGGAGTGCTTCTTGCTCTGCATTGCGCGGAGGCTCTCCACATTCCCCACGTGTTCCGCTCAGTGACGAGGTTAACAGGATAAAGAAAATGTTACCAAATGCATTTTAACAGATGACTGCCATTTGCACTCAGCTGTTAGGCGGCTGTTTTTTCTGTCTTAGGAAACGCAGAATGGGAAATCCTAGCTCGAATTAGCGGCAGGGGCAAGATGAAAGCGAGGAGCTCGTGATTGCAGAGTGAAGCTGGGCGAATTTCTCTTGCACTCGGTCAAACTACAAAATAATCAGATTAAGCCATAACTGTATAAATGGGGCTTGAGTGTGTTTGCTCTGCTGACTTGGTCATGCATTCAGGACGTTCAGAGTGGTGTAACTACAGCCCAGGAGGTATTAGTCACGGTGGGAGAACTTCAGTGAATATAAGAGGGCTTCATCTGGGCAGTTACCAAGGCAACTCTTGCTAATATTTCATTACAATGCTTTCGCTTTCTGCAAGTCCCACGGATTAGGACTTGGGAATGGCAGAAAGAAGAGTTTATTGTCAATATTGTGCTTGGATTGAGTGTATTCTAGAGGGGAGAAAAGAAAAAAAGAGGCAAAGCATTCCCCATAGGCAGAGCCCACAATGCACAGCTGGAGCTAAACTCTGCCTGCCATCCAGCTCTGCTTTTGTGCCCTGGGGAGAGTCTTGGGCAGTAGCTAATTTCTCTCTTTCCAGCTCCAAAATAAGTGGAAAATGCAGGTATGAATTCATCCTCATCCGTATTGAGGTGATGCTAGGATACCCTGCGGCTGTGCTGTGCCAGGTTCCACGGATGGATCCCACCCAGGTGGGATGTTTGTTGAGACGATCCTTCTTCTGGGGCCAGCTTTTGGCATTTGTCGTGTTGCTGGGCTCTAGTGCTTGTTCCTAATTACACTTTTCATGAACTATATATCATTGCTTATTTAAGAACAGGACTTAACAGGAAAATGCCAACACTAGCAGGCTGTGTGGCAGAGGAGACAGTCTCTCCATGAATTCCATGTACTAGATATCGATAGCAGAGAGGCTTTGAGGCGTCATTTAGGTCTCATTAGTCCTGGGGAAATTGGCTCGATATGATATGATATGATATATGATAGTGTGATTAGCTCTGAAAGGAAACATTTACATTCATAGCAGGTCTTTGAGTGTGTGCCCGAGCATCTTATAACTCCAGTTAAATTTAGATTATAAGTAGAAAACTTTTCCATGCAAAACCAGAAGAGTAGATTCGGATCAATCTGATCATAGGAAAAATTCTGTCCTTAAAATCTCCAAGCATAAGAGACAAAAGCTCCTGACAAAAGCCCAGTTTGCAGGTAGAGGTTGTTTTGGCAGCAGGAGCTGTGTGCTTGCCTGGCAGGCAGGTGTATCTGTAGCAGCGCCGCGTTGCCCACCAACCAGTCCACGCCAGCTCCGTTCTGTGCTGGTTTAGCAGCGCGAATGAAATGGGAGCGTTTCCCTGATCTAAGCAGCCCAGTCTCTTCTCAGCCAAACAGATGCACAGCCGATGAAAACGCAGAGACAGGGGCAGGGCAAGCAGAGGAAAACTGCCACGGTCAGCTGGTGGCTTCCCTTCCTGACCTGGATGAGATCTTGCTTTGGCCACGTTAGTGAATAACTTTCTCCAGGACCTATTGTTTTCAGAGTTATTTGCGGCATTAGCAGCAGCTCTCAAGAATGGCGAGGAGGAAAGAAACGCCTTGCATGGGAACACAGGGGATGATTTAACTCAAGATGATTTAACCCGATTCACCCTGATTGACATGAATCACTCCTTCCTCTCCCTCCAAGAAATGCGTGTATTTGCATTAGAAACGCTGTTTCTTCTGAAATCTCGCAAGTTCCTACTAATAATTTCCACCTAGATTTTGAAATCTTGGATGGGATGGGATGCTAGTGGAAGCCAGCGAGAGTCTGGCATGACCCCGCGCCTGAAGACAATTTGTGCACATAACCGCGGGGCACAGAATCAGCTCTGGCTGAAGGAATCTGCGGGAGAGTGGACTTCCTGGTATTCAAAGATCTTATAATGACCTAGTAGGAAAAAAAAAAAAAAAGCCTGTTCTCTGAGTCAGGCTTGAGTCAGTCTCCCATTTCTGGGTATGTCCTACCTTTCAGACAAGAGCACGCTCTGTTGCCGTGTCTCCAGCTTGCCCCCACCACTCTTTCACACTCGAGCGGGTGCATTAACTCCCATCGTTGTACTGATTTTCCTCCCCAGCACATTCTCTTGTCCCCCTGCTTCCTCTGGGGCTTCAGCTTGGCACAGCAGCCCTCGTTCTCCTGCGGCGCCGAGCAGCTCCCGTGTCTCACCCTAGAAGTGGCTGCACTTTTCTGGTGGGTGAACTGATCTCTGTTGACATGTCAGCTCGTTAAACGCGCAGGGCCCTTCTGGCTGAAGGGAGAGCTGCGTGGCACAAATTTAAAGCATGATTTAGTTATTAACATAAAAGCAGCTGTGTTGCTGTTTGATTTGTGCAAAGAAAAAACATGTAGCTCCTGACGACCGAGCCTGAAGCATGCCTAGGAGACAGCACATACGTATGTTTTCGGTGTGCCCCAGAATAATACGGAGTCTAGGCTTTACAAGAAAGTATTTGGGTCCTTGCCAGATAGACCGACAGTATGAATGAAACACCTGTTCTGGCTTTGGGAGGGTTTTGGAACCGTTTGATTACAGGGAAGGTACAGGCTGACCTTAAAGTGAATTGAGTTCTCTGGTGTAGAGTAACATGTCCCGCGACGTTATGAAGCTTCTTGATCTTGTAGCGAAAATGTCCACAGCAGACAAAACATAGATGCATGCTGCCTTTTGGTTTTTTAAAAGAGGTGCTGCTCGAGCAGATTGACCAGCTGTGTATCAAAACAGGTTTTTTCCAAGCTGGATAAATGTTAAAGGGGGAACGCTATAAAGGAAACAGAGATAAGGCAAATTAATTTCACAGAGGAGGGGAAAATAACCGTTCGTTCCAGGTGCGTCCTAATTCAGCTCTTGCTAACGCTCATTTGGTGCTGGTCAGTTTTAGGGGGTTGCGTTTTCACATAACATAATTCAGCTCAGAAAAGATGTAATGGACGCGTCTTTCCTCAAGTTGCTTCCCGTCGCATCGCCTTATCCCTCTGGTCTGGTTCGTCCAGTTTGAACTATTTCTGTTAACTCTGTGAAGCGAGCATCAGGAATATTTTAATAAACGCAGAGCTGTGCCGGGTGTATCACCGTGGGGTAGAAGTTTATGGCCTGTGGTAGGCAGCAGATGAGGTCGTGTGATGATGCCGATCGTCCCTTCCAGCCTTTGGCTTTATGCGTTCCTAAGAACCAGCTGGAGAAAGCGAGGCAGATCCCGCTCAAATTCCTCACGCCTTCAACAAACCTCTCCGGACATTTCCCACTGTAGATCCGAACTGTGCCTTAGCTCCCCTTGTGCAGAAGCTGTTTTTAAAACGCTGAGATTGAGCTGTCAGTTTGAAGAGCAAACAGGGGAGGTGTACTTTGGGTCTCCATTTGCGGGCTGTTTGCAGAACTGTCTGTACGGGCGGCTGCGTGAACAGGAGGGGAACCGTGAGCTCAGCAAACTCGACACAAGCCTCATGTGAAACCCGCTTAGACCTTTTTCATTTCATTTTACAATCTTCTCAGGTACAGCCCGCGAAGCTTGTAAAATGACGGAGCTTGGAGATGTGCTTGAAGGAGGATACTGATTGCTCTTCTGGCTTGTGTTGGTTCAATTCCAGCTCATGTGGAATTAGTCCTTAGCTTCTAGTAGCTGCCCTTGACTCGCTCGTGTCAAGATGCGACACGCTTATGAAAACGGTGATCTCGGTGTAATGTTCTTGGGTCAGCACAGAGCAAAAGCTCAGGAAGCGCATTCCTTCACACTGCTTGCAGCAGGGTACTCGAAAAGTAATTAAATCTTCCGTGAGATAACATGTTCCTGACCCTCTACAATACACGGCACAAGAACCATGTGCCGAGTTATTTCTCTTGGCTCAGGCATTGCTTTTCCTGACGGCTCCCACTGCGGTGGTACCTCGCTAGGAAATGCTGTGTGTGAAGGCAACGGTTCTTTGCTTTTTCCATCGGCCATATGGTGGCTTCCCCAGAGCGAGGAGCGCTTCATTCACTTCGCTATGGAACAGACAATACAAAACCAGAGAATTTATTCACAGCAAGCAGACTGTGTCTGCATTGCCACTGAATTACTCCCCAGGCCTGGCTTCTGTCTGTGGGACGCTTCCCTGCTCTTCTGCAGGAGCTTGAGGGGTCTGCGTAGATAGAAAAACTCTTCCTTCTAATTTGCTGAATCTTTCTTCAAGTTTAGGAACTGGGTTCCCTCATCAAGGTAAGCGTTGGGAGCCCAAACATTGAATTTGTTCTCAGATCTCTTTTAGGGGATTCCTGTCCTTCCACACTCCCAAACCCTGCTGTCATTCCCCAGCTTCCTCGAACAGAGAGCTTGTGGTTTCTGGTGGCAGCTTCTGGCAAGCTCCTCATGGTCTTGCAGCTTTCAGGGAGACAAGAGTCAAAATTCAGTGGAACTCAGATGCCTTTAATGGTTGTAGAAGGGCTGGAATCATGCCACTACATGTAGGTTCAGAGTAGGATTGCTAGGGGCTGGATTTTGTCTTCCAGTTCTTTCTTCGTTCACTGGTAGTGGGTTGGTTTTAAATGGAAAAGTCTCTTCTCCTTCAGCACCTCCTGTTTCAGAGCGTGTCACTATGACCAGTTGCTTTGCAAAGCTGAGCCAAGAAGCACATTGCCAGGCTCAAGAAACTAGTAAAATTCAAAAAAAAAAGAAAAAAAGGATCAGAATAGAGAACAACACGTACAGTAAGTGTCCAGGGCTGCAGAAGTTAGTGCTTAGAAAAGCTTCTGAACTGGCAGAAAGGCTTTGGTATTCAAGCTAAGGTTTGGCTTAGAGATCAGAGGATGTGTTTTGGGGGAGAAAAGCATGTTCCTTGCTCACCCATGGAGGTTTTCACCTGAAATATTTGTTGCTGGTGACTCTCAGATGAGATTTTTGGACTTGATGGGACTTGTGTCCTGTCCACATTAGTGTCTTGTTTTCCTGAGTGTGGCTGACCAGAGGCGGCACCAGCAGAAGAGTTCAAGTTATTAACCTCAACTTTTTTTGCTAACCTCTAAATCAGGCGTTTAGCTTCATTAGAAACCCTCCATTCCTTTCTTTCTGTGCTGAAAAAAACCACTCAGAATCCTCCTTCTTTAAACCATTTCCATCGCTGCTTAGGAAAGCCCAGACCCCTTCATTACAGCCGGCGTGAGCATGTCTCTGGTCTTCAAAGTGCCTTTGCAAAGTAGCTCGGCGCTTGACTGGAGGCCAGTTCAGGCTGCAAGAAGGGTCATTTTTTTTCTGCTTGGTGCTCCTGAGTCCGCGCCACAAAACCCACGTGCTAACTGTGATTTCACTTTCCTTAATTGCATTTTGGAAGGGTGATTAATTACGCGCCACGACGTTGCCACTAGAGGGATTAGGGATATTCGACTGGCCCAAGGGGTTTTGCCTTGTAGTTCTCTTGTGGGGGTGGAAGAAAGTTATTTTCCTAATCTGCGCCTTGCTTGCCTTGTTAACTCTTCTTACATATTCGCGAGTGCCGTGGGGTGTAAGCAGCTAATTAAATACGGTGGTTGATAAAGTTGAAGGAAGTTTTAATTCCTGCGCGGTGGAGTATCGCTCTCCCATACATAAACATGTTAGTTAACGATTACTGCACAACTATTTTCGAAGGTGGCTGTTTCGCTTTCCCCAGAGCAAGCCACCCCTTTCCAAGCAGAGTTTAAAGGGCAAAGACTGCCTGCTCTCTTTACAAGAACTTGTTTTAAAGGTTCTGTGTAGCTTTTAAAGGATTCTGCTGCGCGGTAAGATCGTGCATTAAGCGGGGAAACCGGGCGAAAGATTTCCCAAGAGCCGGACAAGCAGGAAGGGGTTAAAAGATGTCTGAAAGCCCTTTAGGAAGTCTTTCTAACTGAATGGGCTTGGCGGCCGTGCTCCAGTGCATCCTCGCCATGTGGAACCAGGCACTTCTCACCGCCCTGCGTTCACAAGTCCTGATGTCATGCCATGGGCACGATCTCGCACCGCGCTGTGCCAGGAGAGGAACAGCTGGCACCGGATGGCTCCCTGGCACCGGATGGCTCCCTGGCACTGGATGGCTCCCCGGTTTGTGCTGGCGTGTGGGGCTGCCATCCTCCACCTCCTCAGCTTGGGACCGAGCAGCTTTCCCAAGCAGCACCTGGCCGGAGGGCTGCGAGTGTCCGACTGCCTGCAGCACAGGGCGCTGCGGTGACCAGGGCTCTGCTCTCACCCTACGGTAATTTTATGATATGTCGCTATAGGATCTGCCACGGACAGTGGTTGAGATACAGGGAAAGGGACCTTTGAGAGGCCCTTGGAAGCGCTGAGATGCGTGGTTGCGCAGCCTGCCAGGTACACACCGTATGCGAGCGCAGTCCGCGGAGCTGCGTGTTTGAGCTACGCACATCCCGGTGCTGCTTTCTTTGCAAAGAGGTTTTCATTTTTAAGACAGCGACTGTTCCAAGAGGGCTGGTTCCTGCCAGGCCGTCCGCAAAAGAGAAACAGAGAGGATGATGTCAGGCAACAAGCAAATGCCCAGCAGCAGCCTGTGAAGACCTGGACACACTTAGGGGCTTGTTTTGCTTCCTGTGGTGTTCAAATACGGTAGCGTTCAGCTCTGCGGAGCCCAGACCTGATCTCTTTTGCTCTATTCTCTATTTTAGTAGTTTAAAGGACCACTGTTGGCCAGTTCGGGTGCAACAATTCGTGTGTATCGTTCAGTTCTTGCATTTGAAAGAGTCTGTAGTGCTTTGATGAGTTAATATATCTACTACTAGATGTAATTTCTTGTAATATGTTCCGTTTCTCAGCTGCAAAGTGTCTTCCACTGTAGCACATAAAGACCTGACTGTGCGTGTCACACCACGGAGGGAGAGTGGAGGGATGGGGAGAAGAAGGTTGGGTTATCACCGAGCTGCTTCTTACAAGAGGGAATGGTTCCAAACTACAACAGGGGAGGGTTAGACTGGAGAGTAGGAAAAATTTTTCACAGCCAGAGTAGTCAGCTCCTGGAATAGGCTGCCCAGGGAGGGGGTTGAATCCCCATCCCTGGCCGTGTTTAAAGGGCGTTTAGATGTGGTGTTGGGGGAGATGGTTTCGGGGTGAACTTTGCAGAGGAGGGTTGAGGGTTGGACTCGATGATCCCAAGGGTCTTTTCCAACCTCAAAGATTCTGTGATTCTAAGGCAAAGCCTTTTCCCTGAAGCCACCCTTTTCTGGGGCAAGTGGGTGCAAATTCTCCCTGCCCAAATTCAGCGACGGAGCAAACCGCATTGGGCGACCCCTTGGACTGTTTTGTTGAATAATAATAGAGTTGGTGGGGTTTTTTCCCCATCGCAGACGACCCGCTCTATCGCTTAACGCGGTTTCACATCCTAAAATCCCAAGCAGTGCAGATACAATGGGGGTCATTGTTCCCACCAATCCGATCCCCCTTTTATTTGGGGGGACAAGGGGATGCCCCGGACACTTTCACCCCAGTTAGCCTCTGCTCCTGGGGGAGCTGCCAGAGGGAGTTTCCCAGGGCTGGGCAGGGTAGGGGGATTGGAGGTTTGTATTCCCCAGGGCTGGGCAGGGTAAGGGGCATGGAGGTTTGTGTTCCCCAGGGCTGGGCAGGGCAGGGGGTTTGGAGGTTTGTATTCCCCAGGGCTGGGCAGGGTAACGGGGTGGAGGTTAGTGTTCCCCAGGGCTGGGCAGGGTAAGGGGGGGTGGAGGTTTGTATTCCCCAGGGCTGGCAGAGGGGAGATGCGGGTGCAGGACTGTGTGTGGGGGGATGCTGAGAGGCCTCGGTTGCTGGAGCAAAAAAGGGTTTAAAGGGTTAAAGTGTTAAAGGGTTAAAGTGTTAAAGGGTTAACGGAATGGGCTGGGCGGCCCCTCCCCGCTGCTGCCGGGGGCTGAAGTAGCTCGGCCGGGGCGGTGCGGAGCTCACAGCGGAGCCGGGGCGGCCCCGGCAGCAGCGAGAGGGGGTGAAAGAGGTAGAAGAAGAGGGAGGAGAAGCCGGAGGAGCCGCCGGGTGAAGATGGCGAGGGCGGCGGTGCGGGGCGGTGCGGGGCTGCTGCTGCGGCTGCCCTTGGTGGTGCTGGCGCTGCCCGGGCTCGCTGCTGCTGCTGCTGCTGCTGCTGCTGCTCCTCCTGCTCCTCGCTCCCCAGCCTCTTTCCCCAGCGATGTGAACGGCCACAGCCTCCACCCGCCTTATTTCAACCTGGCCGAAGGGACCCGCATCTCGGCCACCGCCACCTGCGGGGAGGAAGGAGCCGGCGGCAGCCGCAGGGCCGTGGAGGATCTGTACTGCAAACTGGTCGGGGGGCCGCTGGCTGGAGGGGACCCCAACCAGACCATCCAGGTACGGGGGGGAGATGGCTGGAGACGGGCATTGCAGCCGAGCAGCTTGCGGAGCCGCGCTGCGGGGTGGGAAGGTCCCAGCCCCTCTTTGTGCTCCCTCGGCCCTGGTGTTTTTCAGCCGTCGAGGAGGGGAGAAGAGGCAGAGCTGGGGCTGGCCGGGGCTCGGGGAGGGCAGAGGATGCAGCGAAGAAGGAGCAAGTCCGAAATGACCCCCCAGCGCTGGGGTTATTCCCACGCATCCCCCTTTGAGCGCCGGCAGCCGGACCTTGCTCAGCGCTGGGCTGGGGGTTAGTGCTGAGGGGTGCTCAGGGGGTGCTCCCCAGGGCGTCCTCCGAGGGGATTAACCTGGCCTGTTCCAGGAGCTGGGAGCCCACCTGAAGCCCCCCCAGAGCCATGAGACACATGTGCTCCTTCTCTCCCAGCCTTGCTCGGTGCGTCGCCGGCTTGCCGGGTTCTCGTGGCGTTGTTTTGAGAAGTTGTTGGCTCGTTTCGTTGGTAAAAACCCCTGGGGAGAACCAGCTCCTAAATTCCTCAGCCGGTCAGAGAATCGGTGTATGTTCATCCTGAGCAGATTTACTTTTGCGGGTCTTCGCTGGATCCGCCGTTCCCTCCGTGTTCCGCGGGGCGTTGGGATGAGCCCAGGAGAAAGTTAAGAGGGTGAGTTTTACAAGCCAACGTCAGGTGACTTATCTCAGAGGTCCCATTTTAAGCGGCCCAGAGGGGAGCTCGCAGCCAGGAATGGAGATGCTAAAAACTGCTGTGCGGTTTAACTGCCGTGGCTCTCTCGCAAAGAGGAACGGACGGTCGTAAACGGGCTGGTAAAACCACGAGGAGCAGTTGCAGGAGCTCCAGAGCCGCTACCTCCCGCGAGGCAGCCCAAGCTGGGCACAGCAGCTCAGATGTGAAGTGCTCTGCAGCCAAAACCATGCCACTGGGCCACCAGATGCTGCTCCCCGGTGCCAGGTCACCTGTTGCAGCGAAGCTCTAGCATCGCCCACGTTGTACGTAACAGTGAGGAAGAGCACAGGAGAGCACGGGAAAGCCACCGCTTCCTCGAGTCGAGCCTTTCTTGGCCTTTTGGTAGGGCTGGCTTTGTGCTAAGATGATCTGTGAAGCATTTTTCTCATTCTGGCCACATTCTCCTTAGTGCCGCACTAGGAATTCTCTGGCTGTTGTGTGGTCGCAACGTGGAATTTTGCTCTGTGCCTGGCAGGAGTTGTTGAAGATGCTACTGCATGGCAAAAAGCTGACGGATCCTTCTCTGAGTTTTGCCCCCTTTTAGAGTGATCTATTTCACTTTGCTGCACTGGAACATTGAATCATAGAATAATTAAG
>WEIS01039738.1:0-24160 GCA_013389965.1 Todus mexicanus
TTTAAGAAACGTTTTCTTGCCGTTGCTTTGTCTCTGTCCAGTAAAATGTTTAGATACTATAATTATTTTTCTGTTGAGTGCTTGTCCAGAAAACATACGACATGAATACTGAGAATGAGCACGAGAAATAAGTTTATCTGCTGTTACCTGGAGGATGAAGGTGGTTAAAAGAAATCACTTTTCTAGCCTTGCTTAATATATCATGAAAGGAAGGATGGCACTTAAACGCTTGTTTAGATTTGTACTGTTAATGACACTTTAGAGGGGAAACTAGTAGCAAAGGAAAATTTTCATCCAGTCAGAAGAATTTGAATGCTTTGGATTCCTGTTTGCCTTATTCAGACGACATGGCGGCCTAGGCTGCTCAGATGTAATTCTCCTTTGTTGGTTCCAGAGCATGTGCTAGTTAATGGTAAATGAAGGTCAATAATACACTTTATTTATTTGTTGTTGTTGTTTTAATACAGTTAGAACGGAGCTATCAGAGATTTACTGCATTTTATGCCAGTCGTCATAGTGGGAGAAAATTAACATGGTTGTATCAGCTGTCCAAAGGGGAATTGGTTACCAACTGTTTCAAAAACAGATACACGTTACAGGTAAGGATAATATCATGCCAATAGAAAGACTTAGTGAGAATTGCATTCAGGGGATGAATGACGTGTAGATGTTGTTTATGTGAATACCTGTTCCCTACACGCAAACTAATTTTAATATATAATACAGTGAATTGAGCTGTATTTTATTTTTACGTCAAAATATTCATAGTAATATGTATTTTAATCATTCAGTTCCTTCACTGGTGGGGAGAGGGGCGTATGTTCATGTGTAAACAGGTGTTGAACTGGGTTGTGTGAGACAGCTGCCACCTCTTCGCATAAGATCTCATGCTTCGTATGCTTTCCTGCCTGCTTTCTTTCAAAGTAGAAAGAGGAGGGAAGCTCTCAACAGTGAGAGGAAATAAGATAAATTTAGGCTTTGAACTTGTCATCACCATATGTTAACCCTGTGGTGATAGACACGAATATGCCAGTTAGCTGCCTTGTTTGTAAGTTTAGTTTTGTTATTCTACTGGAGTTGGGAGGGTTGTGAGGATGAAGTCTGTGTAGGTTTTAATGAAGATTAAATGAGTAGGAGTCAGAGTGACAGAAGAAAATAGTAAAACTATATTAGCACGTACAAAGATAAGGCTTTGACACAATAATATGAGATGTGATGAAGGGTCTGCAGTTAAATGATCATAATCTTGGGGTTTATGGTTAGATAATACTGGAAGGTAGAGTTCTGGTTGTATAAGTAACACCATATTTTTCTGCATTGTGTATTGATTAACAGTAGTTGGCTATTCTCTGATGTCCCAATATTCCAGTAGATGTGTTTAACTGGTGAATTTTCATCTGTTCAAATTCAGAAAGTATGTTTATTCATTCTTTTTTTTTTTATTTCCCCCCCTTTCCCTTCGTTCTAACGGATCTGTTAGGCATCCACATTCCAGATGGCAATTTTACTGCAGTACAACACAGAAGATGCCTATACCGTGCAGCAGCTGACAGACAGTACTCAAATAAAAATGGTAGTGACTTTGCACATTTTATACTGCACTCTTGTGACAAATCTTTTGGTCTTCAGAGCTCTTCCTGCTGTCATAAGAAATTGGGATTAGACACGCCTGAAGCCAGTCAGGTTCTGTCCTGAGGGAAAGAAATGTGCTCTATTCTTGATCAACTTACTTTCTTGCTTTATTTACCTGTAATCATAACTGCCTGGTCTTCTGATGAATCTTAGTGTATACATACTCTTGTTTGTGACTAGAGTGAAATGTCTAGCTTCCTGCAGAGCTCTGGTAGTAAGTTTTCGGTGTTTCACTACATGCATTTTAATACTAAAAGAACATTCTAGGAAAAACAGCATTTTGCCTAAAGGATTGACCTGCCCGTCCATTCTTGTTTCTATCTCAAGGCTCGTACATTAATCTGCAGTTTCACTGGCTCATTCTCTCTTGTGGAAAAGGTTCCCTCCTTTTCTTTCCAAGTAGACTTTGTTGCCCACGGTTTATTTGGCATCTGTGTCCTTTCCTAATAGGTTTGAATCAAGTCTGCTGGGACTTGTCGAAAGTTGGGCAATTCCTAGCTAGAGAGATCTTTACTTTAGAAATGCCTGTCTAGAAAGTTACTGCTAATGATGGTTTACAGCAAACCCATAAATCTTACGGGCTTGCCTTTCATTATACATGCTTGTTTGCAGATACTTATATGTGTGTGTATATATATATATATATATATTTGACCCAAATTATGCCTGGATCAGAATAAAACTCTTTATAGAAACAGCAGCTTTGTAAGCCTGCACAGAACACAGACAGTTAGAGTAGCTCTCTGGGTGACCAACTAGCAACAATAACCAGGACAGAGCCCTGGTGTAAGTAAGAAAAGAAGAATTTGTTCATCAGAAGGCAGAGCGCGCTTGATTTCTGAGGTTTAAGCTTGCCGCGGTATCTGTATTTACATGGTTTGGGAAAAATCATTTCTTACACTTTTAAATCTGCTTGCAAAATAGCTCCTAAAGCAGCAGCTGGGAAGATGGGTTGAAATTTGTCTTTCTAAAGAATTTTATGTTATTTGATCGACCCCAAAGGGAGTATGTCCTAACACCCAGAAAGGACCGTATTACATTCTGCTTCTGTGAACTACATTTTTACTACTTTTTCACTCATTTTGCAACGTTCCGCACTTACTAGTTCTTACTCTGAATATTTGTATTCTTGTTAAAGTATTTTAAGTTAGAGAAAGGTGCTGTCTGTCTGTCTGTGCTGATTATTTTTTTTTTGTAATTTTGTAGGATATCTTGGCACAAGTTCTACAGATACTGCTGAAATCAAAATTGCTCGTAAGTACTCTTGCTTTTTTTTTTTACGACGTGTTTAACATTCAGCAAAATGCGTTAATGAATAATTTATTTATTCATTTATTTCCTGCAGGTTTTGGAAGACGAAAATGCAAATGTCGATGAGGTGGAGTTAAAACCGGATACCTTAATAAAACTGTATCTTGGTTATAAAAAGTAAGGAAAAAAAACTTCAGCAGCATCTATCACTTCTGTATAATGGATAGCATCCTCCTTCTCTATTTTCGAAATTTGAGTACAACCTTAACATACCTGGGATAAAAGCGACAGGGTTCAAGTGCCAATTCAAATATAGCTCCAACACTTACTAGCTTTAAAGGAAAGGGTTGGCTAGTAGAGGGGATGGGGCTATCTGACTTTCACTTGATTGTAAAATCCGTCAAAGCCTGGATGTATTTTCACACATCCTTTTTGTACCTTGTCTAATTCTTGCATTATTTAGTTCTGGTAAGACACGGTGCTGTTTTTTACCAAGGTGCAGGATTTGCACTCACTCAGCCAAACACATTGTAAGATTACAATACAGTAGTGTACAGTGACCAATAAAGGTCAGAGTCTTAAATGTTCATCCACTAGAGACAACGTGAGAAGATCAGCAGGCTCGTTATAGAGCTTCCGAGTGTCCAGTGATTTCTAAACCTAATAAACATGATTTCCAGTAGTTTTTATTGCCTACTTTAACCAGTGTTGCTTTCAACGTTCATATATTCTAAGGTGTTGCCAGTACTGTGGTGACTTTTCATTGCGCTTACCAGAGCATAACCGCACATAAATTCAGTGAGGAGTTCAGTATTTCCTGAAGATCTCAAGTAGAAGAAACATTTGAAAACCTTTCCTTGTACCTCACTCTTCATTCGCTTTCTTCCTTCCTTCACCAATAATTAAAGGTTTAAGAATTCACGGTGTGTTAGGTTAACGCAGTGACGGCAGCAGTTCAGCATTGCTGTACTGTGCGGCTCGGCGCTTCCAAATTTATGATTCACAAGACTATTTTAAAAAAAAAAAGAGAGAACCCCACTCCAGCCCAGTCAGTGGAGCCAGCAGGCTGAGCACTGCCCCATGCTCCCTGCTGCTGGTGCTCAGGCACCTTCCTGTGTGTGACACAACATCTTGTTTCGAGAGCAGTCACGTGCGGTAGTGGGCTCGCTTATTGTAAAGTAATTGCGGTGGTGTGGCTTTTATTTTGGCATTGAGTTTGGTTTAGGTTTGGGAGGGTTGGTTATTTTCTGTTTGGTTTTCAACAAGCTGATTGTTCTATTAACTTTTCTTTTTTTTTACAGCAAAAAATTAAGGGTAAATATCAATGTGCCAATGAAGACTGAACAGAAGCAGGAGCAAGAAACTACACACAAAAATATAGAGGAAGATAGGAAACTACTGATTCAGGTGACGTGTATTGCAGAATGCTGCCTTGCTGTGAACTTCAGATTGCAGTTTTGTAATCCTTTACTGCACCTTACTGTGGGGTTTTCTTGATTTTTGTTAAAAGACAAGGTGCCATTGCAGTGCACTGTGTTGGAGCTAAAAATGTATCTACAATGTTAAAGGTGATGAAAATCTGTAATAGGAAATGGAGAAAGGCACGCTAGGAGACTGCTGCACGTGTGTTCTAACATCATGGTGATGAGTGTTTGGGTTTCTTGGATGCACATGCTCACCAGGCCTCTGTCCTGGGTGAAGACTAGTAATGCCTTGGTAATATGAATTTCAGAGTGTTTGCCTCTCCATTCATTAGGGATCCACTCGAGAAGCAAAGAGGCAGGGGAAGGAAATAAAAAGTACACTACTCCGAGTGTCACACTAAGGTTAAATACATACTAAAGGCTTGCTGTTGTGTAAGTAGTTTCATGTTGCTCTTGGTACCAGTTGGTACTATTATGACTGTAAGCAGAGGAGTTCTTAAAACTCACATCAAAGCCCCTTCTGATGATTGTAAGCTGCGTAGAGTCTGAGTTCTTAAAGTCCGTGCGAGTAGTTGCCATTTGTAGGTGTGCTTCTCCCCATCTGGTACTCAAGTTTGCAGCATGATGCTGCCGCACTAGCGGACGTCTCCTAGGCAGGTGAAATGGCTTTATTCAGAAGGACGAGGAGTTTTCTTCTAAGCACACCTTTCTGACTTTGCTGTGCAGGCTGCTATTGTGAGAATCATGAAAATGAGGAAGGTTCTAAAACACCAACAACTGCTCGGAGAAGTGCTAACGCAACTGTCCTCAAGGTTCAAGCCACGAGTTCCAGTAATTAAGGTATGTGAGAACCTGTATTCCAGGAGGCGAGGAGGATATATATAGACAAAACGACGTGTTTCTGAATTAAAAAGGGAAGATAAAGAAGATAGGATGGATAAGGACAGATTTTGGGGATTGTAAGTAAGTAGGAAATATTTTAACCAGAAATAGTGAATTTCTCTTACGGCAATATGCGTGTTTCATATTGTCGGCAGCGGTAAATACTATTTTAGCACTTGGTTGCGTCTCTTCACAGCAGTGTCTGCTCCAGGCTTACCTCCTGGTTTCTGCTGTCCCAGTTGTGGCAGTACCACCGCTTGCGGACCAGCTCAATAGAACAGCTTCCTGATCTCTTCTCGAATAAAAATGTTGGGGAGGGAGGCATTGTATTTCCTTATGGTTTCCTCATCAGTTTAGCGGTTCCACCAACGGTTTTTACATCCACACCGAAGGGGATAGGTGAGGCAAAGATCAGGGAGTGGAGAGCAGTTGTATAAACTGGCACCACTGCTGAAACAGATGCTCTCTGTGGCTGTGAAGCAGGCAGCTGGTTACTGCAGCCACTGTCTTTAGGAACACTACAAGAAGTGCTCTGTGTCTTGATTTAACTCTTTATTTGCTGTCCTGCTATGATGTTCAGCATACTGATGATCAGTTGATTTCCCAGACACTGCCCTGGAATGGCATCAAGTAAGCGCAACTCAGTGACGGGGATTAGGGAAGTTCCCTCCTTGGATGTGGTCAGAAACAGGAGAGTGAATTGCCGCGATTCGTGCCCTTTGCCTGCTCCTTGCTCCCCTCCTTTACCTGGCACGAAACTCAGTGGCCAAAATTGTTCGAAGTTTGTTGCCACCACAGAGGCGGCTTTTCTGCCAGTGTCCCACCACTTCCTTTGTTTCTCCCCCAGAAATGCATCGACATCCTGATTGAGAAGGAGTACTTGGAACGTGTAGATGGTGAGAAGGACACCTACAGTTACTTGGCTTAACGTTTTTATTAGCAATTACTTGACTGTGTGACACTCAACAACTAGATATGTGATGGAAAGAATGAAAGCAACGGAACTTAATAGCAGCCACCCTGCTGCCATTTGGACCTCCCTTTTTAATAACTGAGACCAGGACTCCCATCAGCCAGTCTCAGATTTACATCAGAACTGCTCAGGATTGATACATTTCAAGTATGTAAATATGGACACCAATGCCATTTAACCTAATTTAAGAACAGAAAGGAATCAAACCCTTCTCCGTTAAGGGTTGCATGCTACTGCATTTAAATCAATACATTGGCTATATGATAAACAGCTGCCGTCACAGGCGGCACTTATAAATGTTGGCAGCACTTTTGAGAGCGAGTCTGAATGGACCCATGTGTAGTCTGCTATGAAAACCCATTTGTATAGTGTGGTTCATTTTTTAATGTGTGATAAATAAAAACAAACAAAAAAAAATTACAAGATTTCTGTACAAGTTGCATTTGGTTTATTGTTTTGAGTTTCATCACTTATCTTTCTAAATGTAAATAAAAGGTATAATGGTTATGAAAGCTATAGAAATTTGTTTTGCTTTTCCTCCTTTTCCCTGTTTCCTGGTGATGGAAGCACTTTTTGTTCTCTGAAGAAGTTGTCATCTATCATCAAATGTGCATGTTACTACTTTTTGAAGAGGAAGTGTCTATGCTTTAAAAAAGAAAGTAAGTATGGTAGAAAATACATCCAATTATTTGCCTAAGTGCTGCCCTGAAGGATTAGGCTGCTCATTTCTTTGACTAGGAACAAAAAGTTCAGTGTGTTCCTAGAGATTAATTCCCATTAAATGCAGCCTGTGCCAGAAATTAAAATATTCAGTGTTAACTACACATGTATTGATTGATCAGATTTCATTTCACACAATGTTCAGTGTTATATACCTGTGAAATGAGTACTGGCTTTCCACATGTTACAAGCCAAACATTACCCTCCTCTCAGGCCTCAGTGTTAGTAATTTATATTTTCTATTTTTGATGGTGAAAAGAACCTGGCTGCTGCAGCCAAACCTTTTTTTCCTCTTAGACTGTGATTTGTCCCGTGTTTCTTCTGGCATAAAGAAAAGGGAACCGGGTTTTGTGTTGATACCATTTTTCTCTGAGGGGAGCTTGTTTTTCATGGCTAAAATTGAGCTCTGACCTACTAAAATGTCTAGGTTTTAAAAATAAATACATAATGGGGCAGCATTAGATGTGATCCAAAGTGGTTTGGAAAATGGGGGAAGAGTCTCATCCCCACTTGCTATTTTGCATGCTTACCATTCCTAGTCTCAAAGAACTTTTATCGCACTAAAGGCGGCCAGCATGGGGAATAGAAGCATTTTGCTGTTCCATTTTCAAATGGCTTTTTAGAACAATCACAGAATTTCTTAGATTGGGAAAGACCATTAAGATCAGCTAGTCCAGTCATTAACACTGGGATGACCTTGACTAAACCCTATCCCTTGGAATGAAGCTTGTGATGATCTCTGTGCTGGCTGGTTTCTTGTTGGCTTTGGTCGAGGTTTTTTTTTTTAAGATGCTGTTGTGGTTTTTGTAAACCCTTCTCACAGATTTTTGTAGCAGGGCGTAAGAGTTAGTTAAGGTGGCAGAAACAGGCTGAATAATGTTGGTATGCAGAAGGGCAGTAATAACCTGCTCTGAGCTGTCTCTCTCAAAGCTTTAAACCACTTCCAACTAAAGTAGCTTTGCTGTGTGTATTAACTTTCTCTTGCACAGCTTTGTTTTTAGAACCCATCCGCTGTTACTTCAGCCAA
The DNA here is from genome assembly GCA_013389965.1 of Todus mexicanus. Classification (NCBI taxonomy): domain Eukaryota; kingdom Metazoa; phylum Chordata; class Aves; order Coraciiformes; family Todidae; genus Todus; species Todus mexicanus. The sequence continues at coordinate 7,910 of WEIS01039738.1, forward strand.
CAGCCATGGCGTTAACCAAGCAGAGAGAATGTTTAGACTTTTGGACTTCTTTTTCTCGTAAGATGAGGGGTATGAATTCTTAGGCTACCACAGAACCTCTGCCAGCTGACGGCTGTACTTGAGGGTGTGGAAGGAAGCAGCGCACTGGGTCGGCTTTTGCTGAGCAGGGCCGGGGAGTTGAAGCCTCCTCAGTGCAGAAGGTGCACGGTCATCGGTGACAGGGTTTCTTGAGATCAGCTGTGCAGTAGTGTGATCTGTGCCTGCCCTCCCAGCCCAGCTGTTTTGCCTAGAGCATCATGTTCTGTGGAGCAGTAGGCTGCAGCAGTCACACGCAGCTGGCAAATCAGAAATACGCATGTGGCAGCTCTCTACAAGACCCAAACACAACTAGCTGCAATCTAAAAAATTATGAATAAAATTTACTTATATAGAATCTGTGTAGTAAGAGATAGTAATTGTACCTAATAAGCAAAACAGTGGCTGTTTACAGATCAATGAAAGATGCAGAAATGTGAATTACTACTATTGCATTCATTATTCAGTTTGTCACTTCAGAGAAGTCACAACTGAATACCACCCCTGGTTCCCTTATCAAATGATGCAACTGTATCCTCAGCGTTACTGCCACACTGAGGGAACAGAGTGATGAGATTCATGGCACCTGCTTGGGCAGCTGGGTTGCCATTAAGGCAGACAAAGTTGTGGTAAAAGGTTTGCTTCTGTCTTGAATGTGGGGTTTGTCCCAGAAATCATTAATGTAGCTACTGCTAATGGACAGAGTCCTGGAGATGAGACTTAGCAAAAGTCGAGAAAAGTGCAGTTGATCCTGTGACAGGAGGTTAGTTGTAGGAGCAACTGTAGGAGTTTCTAAACTGCACCCAGCGCTTCAGAGAATGTGAATGTAGCTTCAGGCCAAGGGTGCAGGAAAACTTCATGACTATTTTACTCTCAGCCTGGCTGATGTCTCCTATATTGTTCACATCTTTACATTAATCTCGTGACCTGCAGTAACAGTAACATAAGCAGACACCTCTGGTGTCGCCTTCGCCCAGAAGTTGGAAGGAAGTATTCGCATTACCTCTTGAACTGGCTGACACAAAATTCCAACAGTTCCAGTAAAAATGAAGTTCAAGTATCCTTTATTCAAGGTTGAAAAATGTACCACACCACATTATTGCAAAAGTTCAAAGGTACAAAACACTTCGCAGCTGGCGAGAAGGCAATAAAAAGTTGTTTGTTTTTTCTTTTTAAATTTGTTACTATAAATTACTGTTACAGTACTTTGCAAATACAGAATTTCAAATGCATCATTTTTATTTTTCTAAAATTGCCCACAGTACTAGAAATTCCTGAAGATAAGGCAGCTGTTTGTTTAAAAGAGGAGGTAGCTGGTGTCAAGGGATTTCCATTTCTCTTTCAATGCCCACATACTTAAGGGCATCAGCTTGGCTATATCTGAAATAAAAATAGGTTAAAAAAAGCAATAAAAACCAGGAAGAGTGAACATTTCAGCTTTGTTATTCTGACACACCAGCACAGCCCCCCCAGCCTGCAATACTCTCAGCTTTCCCCCAGGTTCCACACCAGCTGGGGCCTTTATTCCTGATGTGAATTTGGAGATGCGGAACAATGCCGACCACTCAGGAAATTACTTTTTAAAGGAGTATGACCAACAGAAAATAAACTGCTAAAATTCTACAGTTTTTTGACTCTCACAACGCTAAACTTCATTTTAGTTAATGAAAAGCAACTGTATTTCTCAAGGCTGACTTACACAGTGTCATCACTGGACACAATTGTTTTCTTCAAGTGAGGTGATCTTAAGAGGAAAGTACGAACACAATCTTAGCAAGAATTTCTCTGTAGCAGTATCAGAATACTTCTTGCCTGTTTCCAAATGACAGGAGAGACAACCCGTGCCGATACTCAGGGAACCCTACCAGAAAATGTTTAATGTGCAGGTCTGCCCGGAAAAGTTGTGCAGGTCTGTGCCCAGTTATCACTAAACTTTCCTCTATACAAGCTGCCGTTCCATGTCTGCAAGGGTTTGAACCAGCTGCTTTGCTCAATTCAGTCTTACTATGGCATCTGGCTTTAAAAAATCCCCAGAAGGGGACTGCATCTTAGCCGCTGAGATCTGCAGTTGTAAGGAGGAAATGAGCTGAGCTAATCCAGTTACGATAAGAAGAAATGACAAAATCCATCTACCAACCTGTAGTCGAAGAACAGTTCTTCACCAGTCTGAATGGCTCTTTTAGCAAATATTCCTATTCTGTGATCACCATTAACCATCATAACTGTTTAAAAGAAACATAAACTTAACGTTAATGCAAATACTCATTAACATGTGCTCTAAATAACTATCCTACAACATTTCATGCATTACGAAAAGCATATAAATTTAAAAACTTACCTTTTGCATAGCAGTTGGGATTTACTGAATGGTTTGCAAATCTAATTTTGTTGCCCTTGCGTGTTGCGTCAACCACAAAATCTAATGGGAGGGGGAAAAGAACAAAACCCATAAATGAAAAATAGGTCACCTACAAACAAATTTTTCTGTTTAATACCTACTGCGCCTGAATTTTAGCAGCTGGGCAAGATAACTACTCAGCTTCCCACATGGAAGATCTGGCACATCATCCTACAACAGCTTTGTTGTTCTTCAAGGCTCAAAATATTCCTCCTGTCTCACACTGTGCTTTCCATTTATCTGCTGCCACAGTGGGTCTGCCTCACTTTCTCATTTGAAGCTTCTCTACCTTTATTACACAAGGACAAACTCTAAATATGCTAAGTCAACACTAACATAAAGCAGCAGCTTTCCCCCCACACCCCTTTCAAGTATTTTTCCAATATTTCACACTTCTTTTCAAGTAGCAGTAGCCACATATCTGCGTGTGGCCTTTTTGTCCCCTGACACATAATTGCCATCATAGCTTACTGTTAAATTTAAGTCACAGTAAAATTATTTCAGACAATACCTAGCAAGCCTTTTTCAATTCTTCAGGCTGTTTTATTTAATGCTTGCACATAGAGTAAAATTATGAAATTGTACTTTTGCTCAACTTGGCTTGTATATAGTTGGCTTGTGTGCCCTTGTTATCAAGGGGGAAAAAAAAAAGCACCAGCCATCAATATTAGGAATTCACACACTGCTAAGAAAAGATGCACAGAAGAAAGAGATTTCTCAGCATTACCTGTCAGCTGCAAACGAACAGGGCTGAACAGAACGATGAGCATACATTTTACTTATGCTGCGAGGGTTGTGACTAGTGCATACATACCATTATTCAAGTTAAACAGAAAGCTGCACATGTATTTGTCATATACTTTTCCTCTTCTGTCTGCCTCATCCTGAGAAATAATCTGAAAGAAATAGTACTTTTAGAAGAGACCAACTCTTTCTTCCCTTTTGTAACCATAGCAGCCTAAGGTGAAAAACTCCGGACATTCTGTAAGATGGGGTTTTTTTTATTTTCCTTGACTGAAAATATTCTCAAAGTACCGTTTTCAGCGAGCGTTCTGTGCTTATCGAACACACCAGCGTTTGCTCTTAGCATAAATAAGTCCTTTCAGAGTAGAAGGAAAGCAAGAATTGCTTCTCTTCTCAAAATGAAGGCTGCACACCTGATTTAAGGTTCTATTACTACAGAATATAACTTAGTGTAAGTGACTATTGAATTTTAGTACTATACCGAATGATTTTGCACAAAACTCCAGGCATGTCTGAACTGAAATTACACCCAAGATAAAAATGACATTCCAACCGCTCATTCTCAAAAGAATCTAAGTCAAATTTTTTGTGACATTTCAACCATGTAGGTCCTGGGTGTGGAGCCTCTGACAGCGGTAGCTATATAGTTAGTCCATCATATCTCTCTGTCTAACCATGATACCGAGTCAGAGCCAACACACAACTTCACCGGTTAAGCTCATATATAACCAGTGTCCTCCATCCTTACCTCACCACAGTATTCAGAGATGAATTCATTCTTCTGTACAGGATCTTTGATGAAAATTCCCCAGCCGGCTACATCTGAAGGTGCCAATAGCAAGTGCTGCGAGAGAGGAGGAGTTAAAAACCTTTAGTTGTGCCTGGCTTGGATTTGGGGGGGGTTTTTTTGTTGTTTTGAGTTGAATTTTTCTTGTTTGGTTGGTTTGGGTTGGTTTTAATTACATCACTTAACAAAGCATATGTCGGGACTCGGGAAAGAAGACAAAACGTGGATGTTTCTAATTCTCAAATGCACACTAAAATTACAGGTTTGTGCATAAGAAGTTGTATGGGAAAGAAATAAAAAATAGCAATGAAAAGGAATACAGCAAAAATAGAAATAAAACCAAAGACAGACAAGTGATGCGCAATGCAGTTGCTCACCACCACCCACTAACCAATGCCCAAGCAATGATCCGCCTGGGCCAGCTAACTCCCCCAGTTTATAAACTGAGTATGATGTTTTATGGTATGGAATATCCCTTTGACTATTTGGAGTCAGCTGTCCTGGCTCCCTCCCAGCTTCTTCTGCACCTGCTTGCTGGCAGAACATGGGAAACTGCAAAGTCTTTAACTTAGGATGAGCGCTACTTAGCAACAACTAAAACATCCGTGTGTTGTCAACATTATTCTCACATCAAATCCAAAACACAGCACTGTACCAGCTACTAGGATGAAAATTAACTATCCCAGCTGAAACCAAGACGAAGTGTTATATAAAAACCAGAAGAACTTTAAACTGGAAAGGCCTGCAGGCACGATTCTACTACTGATTAGTTCAGTATTTGACTGAACTAGTTTGTAAGGTGTTCTGGAGCAGAAATGAACCTTAGTTGGTTTGCTTGGTTTTTTAACAGAGCTGAACGGGCTTCTGAGCTATCCAGTAGACTGTATATAAGTTTGTGTGTTAGAATCAACAACGGAAGAAAGCAATAGGCACTCTCTAGGTCTTAGCCAAACTTCTTGATGCTGATCTAGGGAGAGACTGATGATCTCTCACTTAAACCCAGCAGCCTATATGCAAATTACAAGCAAAGCCTGCATGGGGAATAGGATATAACCTCCTGCAGTCTTGCACAGAAAATCCTAATAGGTACATGATGTAACGTACACAGAGCTTAACAGCAGCACAAAAGCAACTAATACAAGTAACAGCTCCTCCCTTTTTGTTTTCCTATTTGACGGCGTGAAGGCAAAGCAATTCCGGTCACTGGCATGACAATATCAAACCGCCTCAAAATCAGGGCAATAGGCATGTAATTGTACAACTATCTACATACTTTTTTGGATCCTCTCTGAATGCTGCAGTTCTTGCAAGAAACATTTTTGCTGTCCCAGTGGTCGGCTGCTCCACATGTTAAACAGAGGTCAGGATCACATTCACGTACAGCGAGGTAACATGGACACTGCTTAGTGTTGCATTGTGCTTTACAACGACATCCAGGAAACCTGTTTTGGCCTACAAAGGAATATATGGAAAACAAAAAGGCAAGTGTGAAAAAAGTACATTGTAGAATTAAAACAGCGCAGGTTATAGCACATAAGAATAGGGAAAAAAAACCCCACAAAACATTCTCATTGATATCTCTAAAGGAGAGTTGGAAGTACTATGAATTCTTTCACTCCCTGATTTTACTTTCTTCTTCCTCAATTTTAAGTCTGAAGACTGTTTCTGGCTTCATTTAATGGATAATTAAGAGGTTCAAATGAAACTGAACATGTGCTCCTTTCTCACACCGTTTGACACCATTTGCTGCTCCTGGAGACAACGTCTGCAGCACAGACAGACTGACAGACTGCTCCAACAGAGTTATATGTTGGGACTGTGACAGAAATTCATAGGTAGCTTTGAAGTGGTTTACTTACATTCTGAGCTGCACTGACAAAACTTCTCACAGAAGTTTTGAGCAATTACACATGGGCATGAGCTATCACAAGGCTGACGTGGATGATCACATGGCTGATAGTTGTAAACATGATTCGATGATCCATCTGAATAAAAATAGCAACATTTTGTGAAGCTGAAAGTTGCAAACAATATGCAGTTCCCTTCGCTCTTTAAAGTAGAAATTCCCTTTTAGTCATTTAACTAAGAAATCCCCCCAAATGAACAAAACACCCCAAAGCTATGATGAGTGGGGTTAAAAAACCAAGACACCAAACCAGAACCGAAACGTTAGTTAGGTGTTTGTCACCATTAGTTGCCTGCTTCCCAGTGCACTTCATTTTTCCCATTACTCAGCTGCTTTGAGTATTCAGAGCTGTTTACTGTGGAAAACTGAAAAACGAAACTACAATGGTATAATTTCCTGTGTGAACACGTTCTAGGAGTGACACTGATGTTACTCAAAGTAAATTTGCTCAAATACCCAAAGTAATTTTTACTCTGGAACAACTTTCAAACAGATACACTGGCAAAATAATACCTGGTCATTATACCACTGTGCTTTCCCAAGTCAATTTTCCAATACAGACAACACTAACCTCTTACAGGCGAGGAGGGACTATCAAGGACAAGCCTAGAGCTTTGCCTACAGAGCAGCTAGGAGAATTTGGTGCCATGTAAATTTTATTTGTTGTTAATACTCCTGAGCTTGTTTTGGATTTGCAGGTATTCATAAAAACGCTCAAGTTAGCAATCAGCAACCAAAAAAGAGAGAGAGATACAAACTGATCAATTATCTATGTTGTTAAAAGTCCCAACCCACTCAACACATTTTCAGATAGCTGTTTCTAAAAGCTGGGTTTTTTAAAAAAATAAGTGCTGCTTTTTACCACAGCTCCTATTGTTAATAGCATTTTTATCTTTACTTCAATGAGGCCATACTGAAAAGATTGTAAACTCAGCCTCTTTCCCCTCTTGCTGAATTATACAGAGCTCTTCCAGTTACATAAACCAACCGGTACCTTTTATGTCAACAATATCTGTAATGAGAGCTCTTTTTTTTCTTTTTATTCCCCTTATAATCTCTAGGTCCCCATGGAATGTATATAACGGCCTAACACTAAAACAAACCCAAAAACCCAAAAAGCAAAACCAAAAATGCAATAGTAGGATCTTTAAAAGTTCATGACATAAATTGAATGGAAAAAATGCTAACCCTTTTTCAGCTGTATCTTTCTGCAATGAGCAGCCCACAACCTGCAAAAACACAAAACAAACACAACAAGGTTGACAGGAACTCTTCCTGCAGTGGGCTGGGAAAGGTAGCTGCATCTTGCACCCACGCTTCGACTTAAAATTGGAAAGTTTCTGGCAGCATGAACACCTGCTCACGAGTCCAAAGGGGTTGCAGCATAATCACCCTGCCCCAGTCTCTTGGAGCTAAGATTAACCCTTTGCAGGCTGCTCCCCCCTCCTCCCCACACCGTTCCTCTAGTCCCAGGATTGTACAGTTGAGTAGCCCCCACCGAGCCCAGGCCAGAGAGATGCTTCAGTTCAAATGGCCTTGAAGGAAAACCTGCAAAGAGGACGCTGCTGGAGCTGCTTCCAGCAGGAAAAAGCAGCGGCACAGGGAAGGATATGGCATTGCAGATATGGAGGGACAGGTCTAACTAGAGGAGCCAAGGTCTGTCAACTGTTTGCTCACAGGACTTGGCCCCAGCACCACACTAGCAGTCTGCTACAAGGTCATGGACAGGTACTACTCTGCATGTGCTGAGCTCCAAGTATATGACAGCAGGAGAGTACATCTATCTGGCACAGCCACGCTGATGCCATCTCAGTATTTCTCCTGGTTGGACAGACTTCCCCCCCATTTGTTCTCACGGGTGGTACTGCACTAAGCCTTTTCCCTTCTACTTCAAACTCTCTATGACTTTGTCCTACATCCTTACAGTTTTCCTTCAGTGTCCTTGCTCTCCATTAGTTTAGCTAAGCACTCCCTCTGCCAGAAATGATGGTTTTGTTGTGCGGTGTTGTGGGGATTTTTTTTAAGAATAACATGCTTTTGGTTATCATAACATGACTTGCTATACATTAAAGTTCTTGCAAGTTACGATTGCCCCTTTTATTTTGTATCCATTTCAGATTGCATGCTCTTTGAGCAGGAAATGTCTACTATTCCATTAACAGCTGTGTCAGAGACAATTGACCAAAAACACCTGTCTGGACCTTAGGAACCAAAAGAAAAACAGACTTAAATTTCAGTAGACTTAAAATCAAAGGAGAAAATAACGTTTTTAGTTTTTCTCCAACTCTATGCATTTTAGTTAGCCCTTGAATTTCAGTGAACAAACATAATACAAATTTAGATGAAGGATTTTCAAATTTTGTATTTCTTGGACTTTCTTATTATATCATATAGCAACATTAAAAGAATACGAGAGAAGCCTCTTTCCTTGGCCAAATAATAAACTGCTAGCTGCACCTGAAACTTTACTTTCTGTGCAGACTTACACAGCAGTCCAAAATACTCATGAACACATGTATGTAAGAATACTCAGCTTAGAACCCAGTGTTGTATTCACTGGAAGGCAGAATAACTTTCTTAGAAGTTGGCACTCTGAGAAAGTAATTCCTGCTGTAACTACTTAAATAGGACTTTTCAGCTGCTACTCCTTTCATAAAAGCATATCAATGTCTACTTTAACTGAGTGGTGTGCTGGTCCCCCCACCACACCAGCTTTAGGTAAACAAGATTCTCTATGCATCTGTCCTTTCAAAGCTTTATCATTAGACTTAAGTGCTCAACAGGGAACTTTCTTACAAGCATTTGAAGGAACCCATACAAGTTAGAAACATACAGAGGCAGACTTGTCCAAGTCAATGAAGCTGACAGGGGACAAACCCAAAGACTACCACCATTACAGAGCACTGTAATAAACAGATGACGTTCCTATTAAGAGTGACTCACTTTAGAAGAAAAAAAGCCAAAACCTACCAATACCTATTCATGAAGCATGAGACGTTGACTCTTTGTAAGAAAACAGTTCCCATACAATCAAAGGAAGGAGTGCAATTTTGACTTAAATTTCTCAAAAGCTTTTACTCTAATACTTAAAACTACTTTTCTTTTTTGTCAGGCTGGCATTTGGCAAACATAATGCATACCATATTTCTGAACAATTCTTTTACAGGTGCTTGTCTCTCAGTGCAAGATGATAAGGACCTACTAGCATACTAAACCCTTAAATGCTTTCTGTGGATAGGCTTCTTCAAACTCCATCTCATTAGCAATTAGTATTAACATTTTAAATTTTAAGGTAAGCACTAGCCTAATACTTCAAAAGTGACATGCCACTTGCTGACTAGTTGCATTGAGTCTTTTTGGTTTTTAGCGGAAAACAGAGACTGTTTGGAGAAGGTCACCTGAATATGACAAATATTAGTAGTAACAACTCGAAATGGATAGAAAATTAAATATGGCGGTCACAACGGCAAAGGCATCGGTTTAGCCACTCTTGTAACAGAGACTGGCGTCACAGCAGGAAGACAGCCTAGTAAGAAAGGAATTAGAGACATACAGCATGAGCATGTGGGGAAGAAGAAGGTAAGCTGCCAACACTGACCAGTTTGGCAGGAGGTGTGATTAGCACAATCAAATAGCACATTCGTTGCTTTGTAACTTGCAAAAACTGCCAGGAAGCACTGCAAGTTTCCCTGATTAGTGCACAAAGCCAAAGGCTGAATGAATAACACACTAAAGGTGGACTAATTTATCTATCAGCCCTATAATCTATGATCTCAAACAGGAACAAAAAGCAAGATCAGGACCCATGCACCAGGAAGCAAAGGCAAGGAAAAGACAAAGTTGAGAAAAACAAATTTGAAACTTAGTGGCAGATTTCCAAGCAAGCAGGTGGGTTTGTACGTCTGGTTGCTGATATCTGCAGCATAGCCAGCTTAGAAAACAAATGTTTCCAGACAGAAGCTGTCAAAAGTATTGTTCTTCTCTTCTAACAACCCACTACATTTTGCCAGTGTTTTTAGGAAGCACTGGTATTGGCTGATCAGGCAGTAGAAACACATTCTTTGGAAAAAGCTGCACCAGCATTTCTTTCTCTGCGCAGGGATTCTCTTCTACCAAAAACAGCACCGAAAATTCAAAATACATACCAATTGTGTCAGTATATGTAGTTAAGACTTTGCAATGTTTGATTTTCTGGCATTGCTCAAAGACTTCTTTTCAGTCTCCTACATCATATCTTATCTACAGCTTCCCTGCCACTGTAAGACGCAGCCTTCCACTCGGTGGCATGTAAGAATATCTGTACCAACATCTCAGCTCCACCTCTTGCTTGTTAGACTTTAAATTCCAATGAAAAGGCATCCTGAACTCTAGGCAGAACCACATAAGCTATTCAAACATATGCAAAGAACAGCAGTCCAGCAGAAGGTAGGGACAGGAAGAGAAAAACGAGGAAATAGCAAAAAAGAAAATACTTTTCGTATGAAGTTTACTAAGTAACTCACATCTGACCAGGGGATGAGAGAAGGCAAGAAAACAAAAGCAGCGTCACATGGCCCTGCAACCAATAACAGATCTCTCCAATTCAGAGGAAGTAGTGCTGATTAGTTAAAGCAAATACATTTCGGCTCCCAGAAATGGAAGAAAAACATGCACATAAAAGAATGAACAGTACTGAAATACTCTCCCTCCAGCATACGTTCACGCTTTTCTGAATTCTTTCTTTGTTCAGGTTTTTCTATTGGCTAAAGTACTTACTCCTCCAGCAAAGTAGTTTTCACCAACTGCCATGTTAATCTCTGATACACAGGACAGGCTCTGAGATTTAGGGGCTCTCCAAAAAACAACTACATAAAAAGTCTTCTCTTATTGATTATCCTTCTTACAGATAGCTAACAAAAATGAGGGAGGGGAAGGGAGGGGAAGGGAGGGGAAGGGAGGGGAAGGGAGGGGAAGGGAGGGGAAGGGAGGGGAAGGGAGAATATTGTTTACTATCCTAGAGGTATTTGGTCTGGCCAACTAGTTGCTCAGTATGCGTATATAGACACCAAGATTGCATGAGGAATAGACAAAGTCTTTTAAGAAAATCTGCTAATAAATTAAGAGTCCATTAAAAGCAGCCCTTTGATGCTGCTTTTCTCTTTGATCAATCCTGCTTTTGCTCAAAGGCTGTCTATCACACATACTTATGGTAAACCTGCAGACCAGTTAAGCCCCTTTCAATGCAAAACTGCAAAAAGGACAGAAAGGCCTTCCTGGCTCTAGGACTGGATTTACTCTAGGAGTAAGTTCAACTGAAAGAAAGAGAGAACGACTTCCAGATGGTTTTCTCAATTGCTAGTTGAGACATCTTTAGAGAGGGCTCAGACTACAGTAGTATGGAGGCGGGCTAAAAGCTTTTCCTTTTTTAAACTACTACTGCACATAGCAGAATGGAGACAGGCTTGATTGCCACACATTCTGTAAAATCAAGTAAAAAAAAAATATTTCCTTCCTTCAAGGAGTGTTAAAAGAATTAAAAGGCATTTCAAAACTAAATTGCTAGCATAAAAATTTCTATATTGGCAACCAGTAAGAACCACCATGTAATGGTATATGCATTTAGTTATTTGGAAAAAGAACTCAAACCCAAAAAAGTCTCAAAACTCCTCCAAAAAACAATGCCTACCTGGTACTGGTACAATCTGCTTTAGTTTCAGAATAAAGTCGAGTCTTTTAGATGCTCTTTCTAAATAGATGCAGTGGTACCATTTTTTTGGCAATTTGCCTGAATCTGAAAGCAAGCTAATTCCCAACTGCATATTCCAAACTTGTTCTATGGCTAATAACTCCCAATTTAAACAGCCAAGACCACCAAATGCCCCAAAACTTGAAAACTGTGCCAAGAGAGCATTAAACCACCAGCTTTTTCTGAGAACAGAATTTCTTGCAGATGCTCACTGAACATTTTCCTAGCTCACGTTGGCTGCCTCTACAACTACAAAGCAGGAATGTTCTACTCCACATCAACAGGATCTTTCAGCCATTATCAGGAATTTCACTAAGCCTGGAAATAATACATATACTTAGACAAGCTAAGACAGAAGCAAGAAGAATTGATAGGAGAACTGTAAGGACAAACTTGGGAGAAAAAAAGAAAAATGAAGAAATAGGAAACTTTATGGAAAAAAAAGTGTACTTAATCGCTTGTAGAAAGAAATGTGCTTGATAATTTTCAGTCAGCTTTTTATCTCCTATGTTCTTATCCCTGGGAATAAAAATAATCAAAGTAGAGTCACATATTTCAAACCTCAAGATTCTTAAAGAAAAATGCATTTTACTGACAGACAGTAGCCACCAAATTTACAATTTCAACAGATGTTGTTTCAGGTGGCCATTGTCGCGCTGACAAAAAGCTCAAACTTGTTTTTCATTGCAGCTTCAGTTCAAATAACTTGCTAACCTGGTTCTTCAGTTGAAGTTCTGTTTGATAATGAAACTGGGGATCTACAAAGGAACAGTCTCTCAAAGAAAAAATAGGCAATCCCACTAGTTTGCTACAACATTTTGGTTGCCTGAATCTTAAAGAAACACACTTCAAAATAAAAAACATTAATTTTAATTTACAAAATATGAGACTATCATTATTCAATCCCATTATAATGCTTGTAAATGTAATAATATTGCTGCAAACAGTTATACCACTATCTTGAATGTTATAGCAAGTTGTGTTGAGTATTTCTAATGTAAACTTAAGACTACTTGCAGGAATACATCTATAAGAATCTGTTAAATAGAATCTGGCTGTTAAAAGAGGTTAAAAAGAAGGAAGAGGGGAAGACAAGTGATCAAATATTTTGTTTTCTTGCTGCAATTTTTGGTTTTGGAAGCAAAAGGAGAAGATTGGCATGATTTTTCCTCCAAAATGCTTTCTGTTTTAATCCCCTATATCTCCAATTTATTGTTATGCTAAGGTTATTTAGTAACAAATTTACCTGTGTTTCCTTTTCTTCTTTCTGGGAGGAGTATCAACATCTTCAGCAGGGACTGGTGCAATAATACTAGATTCCTTTACTCTAAACTCATACACCTAACAAGAAATACCATAATACATCCACAATAAATCTCTCACCAGTAGAAAGTTGCTCATTTTCTAAGTTCATATGATTTCCTCCAGCCAACACCTTACAGGTTATATCCAGTCACAGTCTCATTTCAATACATTTAAAGTTGATTATTTTTGTCATTTAAGAACAGATAGTCTAATTTAAACCTTCTGTAAATTTAATTTAAGAACAACTTTAAAACTAACTTTTATATATTTGTGGCATGAATTCTGGATGACAGCATTCTTGGGAAAACCAAGAAAGAAAATCAAATAGTTTTATCTTGTAATCGATAATAGTATTTCTACACTTCAGTTTTAAAAGTAAAACGCTACCATCCTCAGTAAGTAGCTTCTTTTCTTACCTGCCTGCACGTTTTGGTCCCAATCAGTCTAGCAATTGCACAGAAGTTGTCATAGTAGGTGCCAATAAGAACTCTAAACATCGAGGCCTCTGCACCACTCCATTCCACATTCTCTGGAGGCTCAATATTTGGCTTCATCTTTATGGGTGTTTGACATCTAGAATTTGCTTCTGTAACAAATAATTGAGAGTATGGGTCAATGTAAGGCGATCTTTCAAAAACATGACACAGCTCTTAAAAATGTCAAATTATTAACTGTAGTTAAATACATCACAGGGGTTTTTTTGTTGATTCCTAATCCAAGTGCCACAACAAAACAGCACTTCACATAACTCTTCAAGAAGTTTAAAATTAAGTAATTGAAATTACACTATCTCACTTCTCTACATAAATTGAGACAATCTGGATTCTATTTGATTAAACTCATATTAGCACTCTGTCTTTTCACTCAGTTCCCTACATTCCAAATATTTCGTTTCTAGGATCATGTAGCTCCAACTTGTTCTTTTTTTATATTCTCTCAGGCACTGCAGCTAATTGAGTAAAGAAGCATTGACTAGCCTTACCAGAGGAACTGGATGTTTCATCTTTCTTTTCTTCTTCTTCTTTGTCATTGTTTTCTCCTCCAGTTTCAGTTCCAGCTTCTCTATCGCTATCCGTGTCTTTTGATTCCAATACATTTATTGTCGGTGTGCTGGGTCTGCTGGTGTTGTTTGGAAGCCTTCCCCTTCGGCGGCCACCTGGGCGCTTTGGTGGTGTCTTTATACGCTCAGCAGTTAAGGCAGCTGCAAACTCCTTTGCACCTTCCTAAACACAAACCATTACAATTTTCAGTAAAAGAATTTAGAGGTATTTTCACCTGTGGTCAGGGATTGGGGAAGAACATATTCTACTTGGATACTGTATGCTGCATTATTGTCCACATAAATCATGTACACACAAATTCCAGTTAAATGTACTCTTAACCACGAACATAAAATACTTTTGATCATGAAAAAAATCTGCATTTATAAAATACTTATGTCAGTATTTCAGTTCAAATTTCATTTTTTTCTGCCAAGTGAAAAATAATTCAGCAGTAAATTTCTATTTTCATAGATAAAAGAAGGAAATTATAATTTCCCACAAGAATACTCTTCAAAATACCAGAACTCTTCTTGCATGTGGCACTTAATGTGTTCTGCATTTTTTTAAAATGCAATCACTGGTAATTTGTTTTCTAGGGGAAAGGGACAGGGCAAAGTGTAGGAAGTCTTTAATTGTAAAATTACATGGTTTCTCCTACTAAAAAAATTAGGGGAAGTATGAGAGACATTTGAAATTATACTACTAAGACTTTCACCTAACTGATTTCCATCCTGTTGTTTCTTAAGAGCACAAATACTGGATGGAATCCATCTCTGGCAAACTAAAAAACCTTTCTATTTAGTTGTGATATAACTTATGAAAGAGGTATGTCTGTAACGCTCAGTTATTTGACTTGATTGGACACTACTAGGAAGTAAATCTTTTTTTCCCTACAAATATCTCGGGCTACATCTAATAGAGCTAGAATTTATTCCTAATTAGACTTCCATTTGATGATTGGAAGATTTCTCTTCCACACAAACTGAAGATAACATACTTTTTGGCAAGTGGCCCACAAGTATACGCACTATCACAGATCCTTATGTTAAGTGTAGCTTGCTCTAACGGAGCTAAGCACTAGTACTTAGTGAATTCTAACGTAAGAAATTATCTTACCAGATGTTGATAACAGTGCAGTCCACAAGGCTTATTATCTAATGCTGTTTCTGTATTCTTTCGTTTATATGTATTAGGAGTTGCATGGAATGCTGTTGAATCAAAACATCACATTTGTAAGTTTTACTATAAAAAATATATCAAGTATCTCACCTCAAACAGTATCTAAACCACACAATTTACCAAGCCTTGACTAAAACCAGAATAAAAATCATAGTAAATGGAAAAAAACCCCACAAAATAAATCCCATCTAGTGATATTTGACTTACCACTTATATACACAGAGACAGCACAGGGGTAAGTTTCGCAAATGTCCATTTACATCAATGAAGACAATCATCACATTTGTTTCATGTATCAAGGAACACTTGCTATACCTCTTTTCTCAACAACCAGAACAGACTTTACTTCTGTTACCATGTTAAACAGAATGATTCAGGGCTTCTCCTATTAATGCCTGATCATCTCTCAATCCGTAAGATTCAGGTGTTCAATTTCTATCTTGTCAAAAAGTCCAAACCCACACATTCTGGAAAGGTAATGGACCCATTTTTCATTTCTGTTAGTAAGAAGGACACAAATGTTTTTACTCTATTAGTTTATCAACACTCTAACAAAGCTGACAGGTGATAAGAGTTCAGTTCCTATATCCCCTCTGCAGAGTAAAAATCAGTTAGCGTCTCAGTCGCTACAACTCAGAACAATCACAGTCTAGTCTGCAACTTGCAAAGAAGTGTCTGTGCTTGTATCTGACGAACTTTTTATAGCTCTGCACAAGCCACGGAACAGTGACTCTCAATGGGGCTGAACTGGGTATGTTACAGATGCAACATGAGCACCTTGATAACAGGATGGTGGAGTTTGCTACTCATTCACTTTGGCCGTCTCTACCAGCTCTCCTCCCATGCAATTCCTTCTTCCCAGTAGGGTCTTTTCAAAAAGACTGACTTGCCCAGTTTTGTTGGAAGTCTTGGTAACTCTTTCACATCCCTTATTTAACCGAAGCCTGGAAAACCTGCAGCTAGACTCTCAACAGAACTCATATACTCATGTTCCCAAATTACATCAGGAGCTCTTTGAAACACCATTCTTAGTTTTCTGCAATTCTCTTCCCTTTTTTTTTTTTTTTTTTTTTTTTTTTTTTTAAAAAA
>WEIS01039739.1:2708-22315 GCA_013389965.1 Todus mexicanus
CATTCCTACTGATAAGTGTTCTTAAGTGCTGGGCTGTTTCTTAGGTGCATCATAACCTCACACTTGCCACCAAAGTGGATGATGTGGTTGTAGCTCAGGGTGTAGGTAACAATGCAGCCAAAGACAGTTATCAGTCAGTGCTGAACAGTTGTTCTCTGCAGCTGTTCCCAATCTCTTCCTTAGGAAAAGATAGCTGCGCAGGTAGAAGAAGATCCCTAAGGACCAATTTGGCCTACAGAATTGCCAGATGGACCGTACAGACCTAGGTTAAGGTCTTCTAAGCATGCTGAAGTCATTTTCAATTTTCCATTGCAGAGGAGGGAAAAAAGCTGGGAAATCAATATAGTTTCTGTTTTCATGGGAGACAATGGACAGATTGTATGCTTTAAGGTCAAACAGATGTTTCTTCTTGAAGCGTTTTTGTTTAATCCATAAAAACAATAGGAAAATATATAAAGAGGAAAAGTGGTTCAAACAAGTAAAGGGGATATTTTTGCTTTATTGCAAATATTTTAAAACATCATCTAGAAAGAAAAACATTTAGTTTTCATTTATCTAGTATGGTACAGTCATTTCCAAAGCTGTCTCTTTCCTTCTTGTTTTATACAGAAGCAGAATGAACTTTCTAAGTCACAAGTAAGGAAAAAAAAAAGAAATTATTTAATTCTTGTTAATAATTGTCAGAAGTTGAGATTTTCAAATGGCTGGCATTTTGGACTTCAATGTCAGATCTGCTTCAACAGCTTGAAAAGCCATATGCTAAAATACTTGGAATAGCTGTGAAAACAAAAATTCTGATACTACTCTTTAAAATCTTTCTACTAAGAGAAGTAGAGAAAGCAAGCTGCATGTTACATGAAAATGGCAATGTATGGATAGCGGCGTCAGAGCTGTCACCAGAACATACTCACGTTTTTCGCACTTCTAATTTGTAGGTGCAGCGATGTATGGCTTTAGAGTATGGAAGTACGGAGTTAGTGTTATCCTGATTTCTGATAACTATCTGTGTTTGCACTGGAGTGACAGAAAGCGTATTCTTCCTTCCTGAGCACTTAGACCAAGGCTCATTGTGGAAAATATCAGCTGATATTTTGTGCTTGTACAAAATCATGTGTGAAAGAGCTCACAGGCAAATCAATGGTTTCTTTCTAGCTTCTGAGCCCAGACTAGCCTGTACACTCAGCCTTAGAGTCAGGAGCTGAGGTAATGAAACTTCTTTGCAATGTATCTTCACAAGGAACTCCTGCAGACAATCCCCAGGACCTGCCAGCGATGTATGATGCAGGCCAAGGGAATAATGCATCCTTCATCGGGGTCGTGGTAAAGGCAGCACAGTTTAATATACTCTGATCTGTAAGGTTTATGAAGACTTTATTCAAAGAGCACTCTTGTGTGCCCTCTGCATTTTGAACATCAGATAAGAAGCTTTATAACCCTGAATTATTTATAGATTGGTAATACAGTCTATCTGACCTTTTCATGGGGTAGCATCATGTAGAAAGGAATGAAGTATTTTAGCTCAAGGGTCATGCACTCAAGGCACAATCTTGTTGTTTCGAGTTGTGATGTCCTCTAGCTTTGCTCTCTCCTAGACATTTTTTTTTTTCACTATGGCATTTCTTGTATCTTATATGTGAACCAAGGGCAAATCATGCAAAAGACATCTCTTAGATTTTGAAGGAGAGCTTTGTGTTTCAGCTGCAATTGATCAAATGCGCTGTTAGAAAACCCAGTTAAAAGTTGTACCCATTCTGCTCATCACATAAGGATGAGCAATAAGGCCTGTATTTCCCAGCTTGTTGTGCCTGAGCAGTATCTTCTACCTGCTCTAATAGAAAAGCATTGAATTGAATTGAAGAAAATTGGCATTGTAGTCCCATTACTCACCAGAACAGCAGTAGAATAAGATTTTATCTACAGCATAGGAAATCCAGTGTTTATCTCTAAAAAGTGTTCTAAGATGGTCTTTCGGATTCTGAACCGACAAGCACATGATAAATCCACATGCCTCTTTTTACTGCTGTATTTTGGTTTCAGACCTGATTTGCATAGATACTAGGTTTTTTTTAGAAAACAAAACTAAACCAAAACCAAACAAAACCCTCCATGTGTGCACTTTTAAAAACTCCAAGGCAGCTCTCATATGGGATAACTCATGCAAGTACAAGTTCTGCTATTTATCATTGGCATTACTGTCTTAAAATCTTTCTCCTCTGGTCAAGAATTCCTGTATTTTATATCTGCTTGCTTTAGAATGTACTCTATAATTGCTGCTCAGTCTCACTTCAGGTCAACCAATTTCTTCATTGCACCTTCCAACGCAAATGTGAAAAACACATGGTCTGGAAATTTGCCTGTTCTTCATTGTAAGAGGCAGACAGAGCGATACACGAAGATTGCTGATAGCTCACTAAAAGCCAAATTTTGAACATCTGCATCTACACCTTGGAGCAGCCCGACCCAGAAGAGCTGCTTTCTAGAATGGGAAGAGAGACTGGAGACCCTGAACAGCAAGTGTGTCTATGTACTTCCCTTCCTTTCAAACTTTGATAGGGTTTTAAAAGCAGGCAAAATGGTAATGAGTTAGGTGGGTTCCTAATTACTTCTCACTTCCTAGAGTTCCATCTCTCAAAAATGCAGGCTTGGGCTGCACACTTGCATTTAACCACAGTGCATTGAATGTGTAGCAGGTTTGCACTGCAGATCTGAAAGTAGATTGATGCTTTAAAGCATATCTCAGGTGAGGGAAGCAAAGATAAATCTAACAGGCTGCAGTATTACTCATTTGTGCACTGCTATTAAGTAGAGCTTTTTACTTATCTAGGATGGTAGAGACATTAAAGAATCAGACTGAGCTAAATGTGAATGTGAAAAGGCTGTACTCTTGTTGGCTTTAACATCGTAGCGCTGTAAGGAAGTGATGTGTGTCAGTGGATAAAGGCAGACTAATGACTGCATGGAGGCATCTTCTGAACATTGCTGTGAGATGCTGTTAGATACTTGAAACTTCTAATCTTTTAATTTGTCACAAAGCCCTTTTTCCTTTAAAAAGCTTATGCTATAGAAGTGTGTAGCACTTCAACAGAAGTGCTGGTGACAGGTAGGGAACTTACACCTGTAAGTGCTGTGGCTCGGGTGTCCTAAGAGCTCCAGTGTGGCTCCAAGTACAGCTGCTTGAAGCACTTGGCCTCCCAATTTCAGCTTGCTGTAGAAGTTATTTCAACTAAAGCTTCAAAGATGTTCTGTAACTTTTATGTTTGTGATCACAAAGAATATTATGGATCTTCCTAAGAGAAATTGGTAAGAGACATATAATGATACCAAGCTCTGAAGTGAGATAAGGATTTAATGTCTTCCAAAATAACTCAAGACTTTTTCTTTCATTTCCTGGACTTTTGCATAGTTTCATTCTTACTACTGAAACCAGGGGTTTCAGCTTTTCTCTTTAGGCAGTTCCAGTAACTTCAGTGAAGTTGTGCTGAACTTGCACCTCTTGCCTTTTCTGTGCTCCTAAAGTGGGCTATTTTGAGGGCAGGAATGGCCCATAGTGAGGTTTAACAAATCTCTTGCACTACCTGTGTTATGACTATCTCCCAGACCTTGTACCACCAGTAGCAGCATTGTGTCCTTCCTAGAGGTTTATGTTCAGCATGGTTTTCTTAATGCAAGTGTCTGCAAGTGACCAAGCAGGGAGGTAGCTTGCAGCTTCTGTCCACAGCAGTGTCACTGGAGGAGACCTTGCTCTGCTGGTGTCATGGTTTGACCCCATCCAGCAGCTAAGCACCACACAGCTGCTTGCTTGCTGCCCACATGGGTTGAGGAGAGGAGAAATGGTAATGAAAAGGAAAATAACAAAGAGAAAGAAATCAAACCCAAGAAAGACAAGTGATGCAAACAAAAACAAATTGATCACCACCAACTGACTGATGTCCAGCCAATCCCTCAGCAGCCACCCCTCTGCTAAACTCCATCCAAGTTTTATTGCTGAGCAGTATGGAATATCCCTTTGGCCAGTTGGGGTCAGTTGTCCCAGCTGAGCCTTCTCCCAACTTATTATGCACCCTCAGCCTACTTGCCAGTGGGGTGGTCTGAGAACCAGAGAAGGCCTTGACTGTGTGTAAGCGCTGCTCAGCAGTAACAAAAACATCCCAGAATTACCAACACTCTTTCCAGCACAGATCCAAAACATAGACCTGTACCAGTTACCGTGAAGAAAATGAACTCTACCCAACCAAAACCAGCACAGCTGGCAATAAGCTTATGAGGCACCTTTTCAGCATCCTTATCCTTTCCTGCAGAATAAGAGAAGTGAAGCCAAGGCAAAATGATCTTCTCTAAGATTTTCATTGTAAGGGGTGATTGAACCAATGGAGAGTAAGCTATGCTTTGGACAAAATAACTAAAAAGATAGGAAAAACCTCCAGTGTAGCTGGAGAACCAAAACAAAGCAATGACATCTCAGAGGGATTAAACAGACTTCTGAAAATGTAATTCTAGTGCACCCAGACAAACAATGAAGTCGCCTTCTTGATAAGCTGAGGATTAGGTATCTTTTTTCAGCCATTTGTTGGACTTTTAATTTTACTCTGGATTAAGAAGTTTGGCTTCTACTCAATATGTACCTTACAATTTTCTTTTAGGTGCATTGTAATCATGTTGTGGCACTTCAGAGAAGTGTTCCTGAAAATAAGAATAGGAGAAAATGAATAGGGGTGTATCAGAAAGATGGGGACAAACTTTTCAGTAGGGCCTGTAGCGATAAGGCAAGGAGTAATGGTTTTAAACTAAAAGAGGATAGATTCAGACTAGATGTAAGGAGGAAATTTTTTTATGATGAAACACTGAACAGGTTGCTTCCAGAGGTGGTAGGTACCTCATCCCTGGAAACATTAAAGGTTAGGTTGGGTGGATCTCTGAGCAACCTGATCAAATTAAAGATGTCCCTGCTTACTGCAGGGCAATTGGACTTTAAAGGTCCCTTGCAACCCAAACTATTATATGATTCTATGAATACAACTGGTGTTGACAAAAGTCTGGAGAATGAGAAAACCTGTAACATTTTTGATTCCATGTTGTCTGTCTCAGAAGTCAGGCCTTTTTGTGCTGTCTGAAATGGGCTATCTACAGTTATTCCACATGGATGCACAAGGAAACAAACTTTTAACTGGGAGTTTTTCTCAAAGATTCTGTCCAGGATATGCTTCCATTATACTGTAGTCAGCAGCAGCAGTGGCTCCTCACCAGAGCTCAGTGGTGTCTCACTATATGTTTTTAATGAAATCCCCATTAGCAAAGGCATCTCATTTCCTTTGTGCAAAGTTACAGCAGGTATCTGTTGGAAAGTCGAAGGTTCCTTTTTTATAGGGCAAGGGTGGCTGTGCACAGTGTAGGCATTACAGGCTGTTCTTTACTTGATGTCAGTTGCATTAAAATAGAATACAAATTATGTTTTTTCAGTATAGAGAGCACTTTCTTGTACAGGTCACATGAAATATTTGCATACAATGTAAATATATTGTAGCATATAAATATGATATATTAATTTCCATTCACATATGCTGTATAAGAGCAATGTAGTCATCTCACTATGACTGCAGGGCTTTTGCAAAACACACATTAATTCTGTTCGATCAGTCACCGTTGTATAAAAAAGTATAATGTTCCTCAGGTTGCTTGCTTCTGAATGCTTCTGTGTTTCAGAGGTTCTTCAAGCTCTTTTAAATCAAATGAAAGATGGATCCTGTCCTATTTCTGTTGTGTTGTGTGTGGGTTTTTAACATTCTTCAATGTAAATGCATCAAACTGATAAACCACTCAGTTCAGAAGATACATTTTCTTGAGCTATAGCTATTCTCTGTCTGCATTTTCCATAGACGTAAGAAACATTTCTACTGCCCTAGCATACAAAGGTCTTTGGAGAGGGTTTTTTTATTTTTTTGTTTTCACAGCACTGGTTCTTATTATAAAAAAATTCAATGCATGTACAGTTTTATTTATTTTGGAATTTTTTTAATTTTTATTATTGTTATTTCTTGTAAACAGACTTTTCATTCACAGGAAATCCTTTGCTTCCAACTGCTGTTTCCTCCTTGCATCTGTCTCTTAAAGAGCTGTCTAGAAAAAAAATGATGAACAGCTGTCTTACAAGAAGATAGATCACAGCGTGGTTCTCCCTAAATTCTAATTTATACAGATAAAGGAGTATTGGTTGAGGTGTATGTGTAAGTGTTGCATTGCAATGTGCTTTGATAATTTCCACAATCCTACATGTTTTCTGGTGTTCCTGAGAGATGCACTTGCACTGACACTAGTTGATGACATTTCCCTCGTTTTCTGACTATTTGAAAATGTGTAATTTTCCATGCTTCCCACAAAGTCATCCCTCAGGCTTCACAAAATCCATACAGCTGTTTACAGTCTGTCTCAAGCCTTTTTGTGTGCATGGAAGTCATAACCTATTTTGATCCTTATTGATTTAAGCTACAGGTTGAACTGCATGCATTGATGTTAAAGAAACAATCTAGCTTGATTTTGCAGCACAAGTCTGTACTAGGAGAATCATGCAATCTTTGTTCTGAGGGTAAATATGTAGTAATGTCACAGGGTATTGCAAAGAGGCATTCATTAATCTTTGGAAAAGATAAAGCTACTGCAACAAGAAAACCCCATGAGGAAATGACTCTTGGCTGTGCAGGGTTTGGATGCTGCATATGCTAGGGGTTGATAGACAAAGACATGCAAAATGCTCTGAAAAATAGCATCTGATGAGCTCAGCACCACTTACAATGCAGGAGCCCTGGGTTAGAGGGCAGAGCTTTCATAAATAATAATTATGGCATAACAGGAGACTTGTCAGAGGCAACCAGAGCTTGGGGTTTTTTAACATTACAGCCCTGGCTGAGACTTGTGCTGGTGCACAACTTGGTTTCTGAGCGTATATACATGTACGTATGAGGGAGGGCTGCCTGTGGAGGGTTTCGCAGGAGCTGAGAAGTGGTGCTTGAGGTCAGTGCCAGTGCTGAGCACTGCGTGTAGCCACTGAGCTACAAGGAGGTTCAGAGTGCTCAGCTCCATTGAGAATCTAGCTGTTTCAGCTTGTTTGGGCTTTTAAGTCAAACTCGTTTTGATTTTGAAATTGGTGACATCCTCCAGCACACAGAAGCTGAAGTCTCATCCTCTGGCGATTGAAAGATATGCAAATTGCAGACTTTATGCATGCAGTATTTTCTACCTGAGAAACTTAACCTGGCAATACAAGCTTATTTAAAGTAATGCAGACCTGCACACCACTGTGGGAGCGAGATCAATTTGCATTTACCTGAAGTGAATATTTTTCATCTGTACATAAGTCTCTTAGTGCATGGTCAAATTAATGCCCTTAGATAAACGAACTCCTCTCATTTCCATTGTGGTGGTAGCAGCTAGAATCACTGCTTTACTGCTTTGTCTTCCTTTTTGCCTGAAAGCAACTGATCACAGTGAACTAAAAGTAGGGACCACTTATTCCTGTCATGTTGCACAAGTCAAAACAATTTATTTACAGCACTGGTAATTAAATGCATTGTATATAGCTGTTCTGCTAGCATGTATGGCTCCTTGGAATATTTATTCTAACAATGAACATCTTCTATTGCTGGACAAATTAGGATTTATTTTCTCTCTACTGCAGGCATCTAGAATGAAGTCTTGGTTGATTATTCACTCTCTCCAGTCTCCATCCAGGCAGCAAAAGGAATAATATTTTCCTTGCCTCAGAAGCTGTTATGAAGTTGAATCTATTTAAGATTCTCAGGCTAAAGGTGGTATTGAAGTGGACAGATATAATGTCAGAGACTAAAGCTTATGCTTTTTTTTTTAGTTAAAAAAAAAAAAAAGTGAGGTTGTTTATAAACTTTGGATTAAATACTAAAGTACTTATTGTTACTGGGATTTTTTTACTGATACTTACGTGTGCAGCAGGGCTGATGTTTTGACAGTGCTTATTAGTTTTCCAGTTGAAATGAATGCTTCACATATGCCTGCTGTCTTCCTCCTCAATGCCATTGCACCAGGGGGAACTTTGGAATGGCTTTATCTTGAAGCCTCCTATGAGGAGGACAGAGGCTGCTTTATAGTTACCTAGAGACTATAGCTGGTGCATTTTATTCTAATCTTAAAAAGATCTTTTTAGATAGGAGGAAAAGGCTTAAAAAGTTAAATGAGATGTGCTGTATATGTCCCCTGGAGGGGTTTAAGGATGGTGATTCATGTTAATACCAAACTACCTATGAAAAATCCAACATTTACTTTAGTTGAATTACTTGTGGGTTGTTTTTTTCTCTCCTTCTGTTACTTTTGTGTTGATTCTGGGTCCATTTCCTATATATGACAGAGTGCAGGAGACATTTTGATTGCCAGATATTTACAGAATTGATAGAAAGTGGCCAGGAAATGAAGCAGTATGGACAATGCCTGCTGCTTCAGCTGAGGATGGGATTTGATTTTCTGAGCCTTTTTTCTTGTGGCACATACTTCCTGCATCTTATGAAGCCGAATATGTTATCTGTTCAACACTTTGAACTTTGTCTCTATTCCACTTCCTTAGTTTCATAATACTAATACAACCTGGAACTGTTTTTCAACAAAATCATGACGCTTTAAAGCTATGTCCAGCAATGTATTAGAGGCCATAGTGACATCTGCTTGTTGTTTAAAACTGCCAGTGCTAAGAGGATGCCATCAGCTATAGTTAGACACAGAATTTAGGCCTCAATCTGGCAAGGAAGTGTGGGAAGAGAGAAGACATACTTCTGAGTCCAGACCCTGCCTCAGCTTTAACAAAGTAAGGGAGAAAGTAGAACTGTCACTCTCACCTGCTTAGGCATTTAGGTTTCCTTTTATAAACATCTGGTTTTAAAAGACCTAATTGGAGCAATGGCCTCACCAGAGATGATGAATTTTCCTATTGCATCTTCCACTGCCCAGGAGTGCTTGACCTTCCCAGCAGCAAGCTCAGCTCAGTCCCAACTCCTGACCCCAGTGCCTTGGTCAGGCCAGATTAACAAGCAACAAAAATAGCTGAGCTGGTGCCATCAGCCACAAAGGGTCTGAAGTCTCCTAGTTCTGGTTCCCTCATATGCAAAACACATCTCATTGCAGCATATGATGCATTTGCAGATTTGTTGCCTGTTTTGTTCCTGTGATTAAAGGGAGGACATAGGCCAGTCAATATTGCTTTTGAGTATTTGGTCTGGGAATTGTTGCTGTGTTTGGAGCCCTTTTGGTTAACCAGAAACCTTCCGAGTTTAGCATCTGTGTGTGTGGCTATCTACAAATCCAGCAAGGCGTAGCTGGATCATCATGTTCCTACATCAGCCTATTGACATTATGCAGCACTGCAGCATTTAGGTCCTGCAGGACCTCTGCAGTACTTGCTGCATAGGAAGCTTCTGATCAGTTAGTTCCAAAGCTACAGAAGGAAGAGGGACCTTCGTATAGTGTATTAATCTGAGACTTGGGAGATACTAGTCCACATCTCTGCTCTGCAAAAAGACTTCTCTGATGGCTTTTAACAAATTATTTATTTTCTTCTGTTTTCTGTTCCCTATCTATAAAATAGATATGGCATCATCATGCTGGACTGTGGCTAGGGGAATTAATGGCCTGTATGTATAGAAAGGATAATGTGGTCTGTTCAGAGTTTTGATTTCATCTGTTTAGCAGGTGTCACCACAGTCATCAGAATGTTTTCATGCTGTTTGGGAGGCTAATTTACATCTCCTGAGGTACCCAGAAGGGAAATGGAGCAGCCTTGCCATCAGACTCCCATTGTATTAGGGTTGAGCTAGAGGCTGCAGAGAGCAGGGTCACATCTGTGAGGTGTGATTGGCCACTGAATTGCTGCATGAAGCTGGCAAGGGAGTAGCTGCGCTGCTTCCTCACCCTGCTGCCCATTAGGGCTTGTAAGCACAGCTAAAGTTTTGGATGCAGCAGTAACGGGGTAGTGCTCAGTCGCTAACAGCATCAAACCCAGAAACAACTACAAAGCCAACAGCAACAGCAAATTTTGGAGTGACTCAGCAAGGAATGGCATGTTTGCTTGCCATTTGCATTGCTGTTGGTGATTGCTTGTTGTAGCATTGTCCTTGAACAGGTTTTGAAAGTGAAGAAGCCTCTCTGAGAACAAGAACAGCATGTTGTATTGGAGCATGCAAACTCCTTGAAGATTCTTCAGGCAATTGAGTGACTCACAGCTTTAGGTCCAGTGCTGGTGATCATTTGGCAAGATGCAGTTTCAATAACCACTACTGGCGCAAGGGCCGAGTGTTTTCAGAGAGTGGAGGCTTCGCCTAGCCTGCTGTAGCTGGATGTGGTGCAGAGATGAGCCTAGCTTCTCCCTGCGCCCAAGGTATGGGCTATAGAAGTATTCTGACATTTAGCTAAGTGGTCTTGTCTGCCTGGTGACTGCTTCTTCAAAGCTTTGATGTGGTAGATGTATCCAGCAAATGATGGTTTCAAAAAGATAATCAAATGCAACACAACACACCAAACATCTATTAAGACAGAAAAGTTTCTTCCTTCCTTCTCAGAAATCCTGTTCTCTTGAGTCAGGTAAAGAGGAGATTTGTGTGCTGATAGTTACAATATTTCCTGTGAGGTAACTTGACTCAGCTAGCAGGGAGTCATTGCAGCATCCTGAGCCTCTGCTAAATCCTTCTGGGTCTGCAGGCTACAGTAGCAGCAGGCAGGCAGCCATCCCCGGCTTTAATGGCAAACCTGGGGCTCTTCCAAGGGAGAAGTGCTAGTAACAGAGTTAAAGGGATCTTCATTTAATCACTAACCTGACTAAGGATTAAGCACCTGAACAAAGTTGGGTGCAGGTGATAGAAATGTAAAAAAACCCCAAACAAAACACAAAAAACAACGAAGAAAAAAAATAATCAGATGCTATCATAACTCATACATTCAGCAAACTCAGTTCCAGACAGCATGTGCTGAGAGCAGCTGGCTTGCAGAACAGGTGATGATACATAGCCATATTTAAGCTAAATGCTGAAAAATTGCATGACTTATTAAAGTAACAGCTTTTCAACTTAGAGCATTCCAAGGATGATGATTTTTAAAAAGCAGCAATTTGAATTTTAGCTGGTTTAAGCCAAACTAATGTTCTAGAAATAATCCTCTTTATTAATAAACCAGATGCTTTATTTCCTAAGAAGTCATGTATGAAATGGCAAACGCTAAGTAAAAGGAATACAAAAGACAAAATCTGTTTAAAATGTAGAAGCTGGCAAACTTTCCTGTTAGAGAAATGTCTAATAGAGGCTGGACTAGGCTTTTCCTAACTGGATAAGAATGATTGATTGAGGGGAAAAAGTGAACTTGGAAACACAATTGAAAAGATTTCTGGGCACTACATCTTCAAAGGATTAGTCCAACATCACAAGTGAAACCTACTTAGTAGCTTGGAGCTGCTGTGGAAGTTATTGCGTCTGTCTACACAGGAATGCCTGTTAGCAGCTGAGCTCGTGTTCTGCCATGGTCTGCAATTGAGCGCTGCACATCTGCCTGCAGACCTCCCACCACCCTGCACATGATGCCTATCCAGGCAGCAGGTGTTGGTGACACACGCTCTCTGACACAGAGTTAAGAGGTCAAATATATATGAGTTTTTAAAAATTATTTTTTAATTATTTTCTCCTCCCCCGCCCCCCCCCAAAAAAGCTCTTGGAAAAGGTTGAGTCTGGCACTGTGTTAGAGATAAATGGCCTTCCAGTGAAACCAGTGGTACCCAGCACTTTCCGCTGTCTGCCCATGAGCTTTGTGCAGTGGAAAAAGATTTTTATCCCTGCCTGTTCTGCTGCTGAGCTTTGGGGAGCAGAGAGAGGCGAGGGCAGTTTGCAAGTGTTTTAATTCTTCACGTCTTGATGCAAGACTCAGTTTTGAGAGAGCAAAGGTAGGCAGTGTATTTGCTGTTCTCGTCCACTTTTCGGAGGCAGTGAGAGCCCTTGAGAATAATGCCTATTATCCCATGCTGCCCTGCAGCAAGGAAACCCCACAAGCCCTGTGTGCCACCATGCCACCCTCTACTTGTGGGGCTGGTGGTCCTGAGAGCTTTGCCCTGAACACAGGGACAGCTGCCCAGGTGAGGCACACAAAGGGGTGACTCATTTACCCACCACTGAGGTAGAGGACATCTTTTCCATGTAAAGAAACCATGAGGCACATTAATGGATGCTCCAGTACTGACATCCTTCTGGGGCACTCCTGTCCTGAGGGTTGGCATCAGATCCAGGTTACAAGCGAGCAGGTGTCAGAGTTCAGGGGGATTAAATGATCTCTGCCAGCATTGCTGTGCACTCCTTCA
Source organism: Todus mexicanus (assembly GCA_013389965.1). NCBI lineage: Eukaryota > Metazoa > Chordata > Aves > Coraciiformes > Todidae > Todus > Todus mexicanus. The sequence continues at coordinate 15,055 of WEIS01039739.1, forward strand.
TGGCGTTTTCCAGAGCCTTCTGTCACTGAAGAACAAAAGCTGGATCTGGGCAGTTGCCTGGTGCTTCCATCTACTTCAGCCAAGCAGGCGTTTTGGGCTGAATGCCCCTGTAGCATAATGAGAATAATGGAAATTACAGCTGATTTACTAAGCAGCAGTGCCTCTGAGCCAAATGGTTTCCATCTGAATATAAGCAAATTTGCCAGTGCACTGGTGTAACGAATGCATGATCTCTTTGCCCTTTCTGTGCCTTTGTAGTCAAATGTTTGCTAGAAAGTCCAGCATTAGATAAAAATTGGGAAGGGAGGAGTAGAAGTCACAACTTGAAAACATAAGTTTTTCTAGACTTAGTATATAATAGTAGCTCAAAGTGTTGGGAAATGGATTAATTAGAAGAATGAAAACCTGCAGACTAGCTCAGGTGTGTGCAGGTGCTGTGGGCATGCTTCAGCAGGGGCAACATGAAGCCCCTGTGCCAGAAGTTGTAGGAGTTGCGTTGTTTCAACCTGAGATAAAATGTTTGCTCCTGTGGCCTTTTGAAAAACCTGCTTGAAATCTGAAAACACTGTAGCTTCTTTTTATGAATCTGGTGCCAAAACCTCTGCAGCGAGGCCCCTGTGCCGGCAGTAGCACAAAGCCAGACAAAGTCCTTTTAAGGACTTAATTTTGCAGCCCAATATAAATCTGTGCTGTGGGCAGATTGGTGATAAAGATGCGTATTGGGAGAGTTCAGGGGCACTTGAGAGGACAACGGGGGTAGAGGAGGAGATGCATCCTTGATGAGCCTCTGAGTCCTCTAAAATCTGTTCGTCCTTCCCAGTTCCCAGATAGCCTGTGATTAGAAAAACATGACGATGGCTTGGATCCACCTGCTCTTGAGCTGTGATTTCAGTTTGACTTCTCTTAGAGAAGCCGACACACAGAGGCTAGGTGGCAAATCCTAATTCACGGGTGAGTGACCATGAGAGACAGGGTTAAGGGAGATGGTCCTAAAAGCAGTTAATTGGATTAGGATGTCATTCTGTGAAAAATGAAGAGCATTTTTCCTTTATGTACAATGCTGAAGCTACTGCCAAAATCCAGCTTTTGGTTGCTGATGTTGGTTGTATAACGATGACTGCTTTGTGTTTCTGAGGATTGTAACCTCTTATTTGGAAAAAAAAAAATGTCAGGAAGATGTTCTTCTGTGTTGTTCGCTGTACATGCAAGCACTCTTACTTTTTTTGAGTTGTCTGTTAAATTGTCCAGCTGTATCATTGTTGGATATACACACCAGCTCGATCTAACCATTACTTACTCAGATTCAGAGTGGTACACTGGGCCATACCTGCCGTTGTCTTTGCTTGAGTTTAGATCCAAGATTAACATTCTTTTGGTCTCTAATTAGATTTTTCCATTAAATGACTGTTTCCACTATAATGAAATACTCTCTTTGTGGAGTCTGGCATTATTTCTATGTGTACGTAACTGCTGAAGTGCCTGCTGCACTCTTCAGTTGCTAAGGGAATAGTTTCGTTTTCTTCGTATATATTTTTAATGTCTCAGCTAATGCCTGTGGTATATGATCATCCATCTTCTTGCCTGAACATATTTAACGGAGTTTTGGGACTAGTAGCTCTTGAAGACTAGATGTTTTACAAAGGTGCAAGAAAGAGCAGAAAGGAGAGGGGAGCTCTCATGGACACAGGAAGAGAGTGATTTTTTTGTTTTGTTTGCTTAATTCTGAACAGGTAAACAAATCTGTACACTGTAGTAAAGTACAATCATTGTCATAACTGAAAAAATTTACAGTCCCATTGAAGTGTCCACTCTTGGGTTATGCTTTGCACTGGGAACTGTTCCCAACTGGATCCCAAGTGTGTGAGTCCCTGGTTGTGTCCCCCAGGTTGTATGAGGTATACGATAAACCTCTATTTCCTCTCCCCATGCACAACAGTGCAACTTGATGATTAGTAGTATGTCACAGCACCTGCCGATGATCTGTGGCAGCATGAAACCCAGGGGGCTCCCAGAAGCTCCTTCAACCTATCCGTGTTTGCACTTATTCCTGTTTTCACAGCCTTTATTTCTGATTAGATGATGGTGGTTTATGTTCCTACACTTGGGATAAGAATCAGTTTGTGTGAAATATGAGACTAGAAAACAGATAACATAAAACATAAAGCTCCTTGAAAATGCCTTTTTCTTGTTTTAAAAATAAGAAAATAGTGCTATGTGAATATAAACCATAAATGCACATGGAGAGCTGCAGAGCCTGTGGTGCGATGTGAGGGGGAGTTAACCTGAAATGACAAGGTTTCACTGCATTCCTACAGCTTTGGTGGTGGCTTCTCCTGGATACCGGTACAGCTCTGAAACTCAAATGTGCCATGTTTCAGTGAAGGTTAGAGCTTAAGAGTCCCCATCCCAGTGTTACCAGTGGAAGAGAGGCAGCTTGCACAAGGGCAAGGTCTGTGTCATGTCTCTCCTCATCTCAGAACAATGGATCAAAGAGAAAACAATTTACAGTGCCTCTTAGGAGGAAGAAAGGAGGCGTCACCCCAGGTATTTAAGTTTAGCCCGGTGTGACGTTAGAACATGGTAGAGATGGCAAAGCATGATAGTTAAACAATCAATGTTTTATTGATCACTTAGAAGTGCATAACTACGTCAATACACAGTCTGTGCCTTGCCTCTCTTCAGCTACAGCTGAACTCTTCAAACCTGCCTCTCAAATGAAAATTAAATGTTTTGCATTGCCTCAGTGAAGTGGAAAAATGAGAGAAGAGGAGAAAGCTTAAATGAAAAACTGCCTGAAAGATGAAATGAAACATTTTAGTTTGGCAAAATGAAGGGTTACAGTTGCAAAGCAGAAGAAGGTGGCTATTACATAGAACTGGGCTAGCTTTCAGGCTCAGGAAGTTAATTTTTCTCATTGATTTGGGAAGATGAAAAGAATGGTAAAACTGCTGTCTGGGGAGTGGTTCTGGGATTAGGTGTCATAGTCTCTTCAGCTGATACTTTGTTTTGAACCAATGGTGAGGGCGTTTGGCTGAAGCAGGAGCCAGAACATGGGGATCCCACCTCCTGGTGAGGTCCTGTGTCTCCAGGCTAGAGCACCATTTCTGGCACCTGCCTGAGGGAAGCTGGGGGACCTCAGTTCCAATCCTTGCTTTTAAAAGTAGGACGATTTCCTTCAGCCCTTCCAGTTGGACTCAGTTCACTCATTTGGAACACATCAGACTGGCTCTGTAGCCTTGAAGTCAGGATGCCCTGTTGTGTATGTATCTGAAGTGAAATGGCAGGGGAGACTGGCAGCAGCTCTCCCTGGAGTAACCTCTGCCATTCTGGCCTGGGTCTTGCTTGCAGCGAGTGGGCATCTCCTGTCACAGTTGCCTCATCTCAGTGCAAAGCTCTGGGGAGGGAGGGAAGGGATGGGAGAACTTCCCTCATTGTACACCTTGGAGTCTGAATTGAGTTTCTGTGCTGACTGCCCTGTCTCATAATGTGGTGACTGGAGCGTGTTCCTGAAAGGGGTGTTCAGATCCTTTTGGCAGAGAAGAAAAGAGAATTTGCTTTCTGCTGTCTTTAAGTGCTCTCAACTACTCAGGAAAAGGGAGACAACACCATGACCATGTAGTCCAAGAGTCAGATGCAAGCACATTTTTTGTATGAAAAACCTTTAAACAAAAGTAGTTGCAAATGCAGTCTGTATTTGTGATGACAGAAGTGACATTTGGGGATCAATAAACCATTGTGAATACATATCTGGCCATACCTATATGAAAGGGGGAAAGTCATGGTACAAATGAAGGCTGGGCCAAAGGCAGCTTTTAGGCTTGCATTTGATAGTGCCATGGAGTCTTGGGTTTGTGGTTCCTACTGCATCAGAGTTTGGCATGTACAGGGCTTCAATAGCCAGATTTAACTTTGTTATTTTTTGAATACACATGATCGTGAATATTTTTTAAATGATCTTTTCTATCTACTTGTGAGGAAGCTTGTGCTGAATTATCCTAGTTTTCCTCTTCTAGAGCATCTTTTTTCTTCAGCAGAAATTCAGGGCTGTTAAGTGTGTTTGAAATCATGACTCTTGTGACAAGTCATATTCAGGATCTCTTATCTGGAACTTGTAAGGGTCATAACAGAAAAGGACATCTCATACAAGTGAAGTTTCAAACTGCTCATAAAATTTCATCAAACACTGCAATGTGTGCTGGGCCTGTAATGTCTTCCATGGAACAGACCATTTTGCCTCATTGAATAATGACATTTTACTCTGGGTGTGTGTATAAACTGAAAGACTAATGCAACCCTATGCATTGCTGCTATGTAAAGAATAAATAAAAATAACAACATGGGTCATACTCAGAAGATTGAGGAATCACTGTAAACTGCTTGCAGATGTGTGAGTGAAATACACTGACAGGATAGAAAGCATCTACTTAAGTTAGCATTTGAGTCTGTGTTTGCTATGGAATCCAAGTGTCTGCTTTTACAGAAAAAAAAAATAATCTCAAAGTATTTTATAGCTCTGAAGGATTCTCTGTGAAGTTACGTGGAGGGATCTGTCAGTTCTTGGCTGTTTTAATGAGCTCACCTGTGCATTTAGCGGACAGGAGACAGCTATCAGTTTTGACGCTTGACAAGGAACACATGGCCACCACTTATCACCAGTTGCACCTGGACTGTGGCAAACTGGCAGAGACCTATTCCCAGGAACCGCTAGCTAAGAGGAGTTCCTCGTAATAAGAAGATCTGAGACAGCTCACTACAGTCAACTGTTTTCTTCCTGTCAAGGTTTTAAGCTCCTGGCTGTTTGTTAGGGCTGAAGAGATTTGACAGCCGCTTTGGGAAATAGCGAGCAATGTACTTTTTATTGCTGATTCTTATTCAGTTATTAACAGTTTGTTTCCTTCTTGAGTAATGTTATCCAAGCAGTGCTCTCAACAGGGAAAGGACAGACAGGTTGAGTGGCACTGGGCATTTGGGTGCACACGCTGGGCTGCCTAGTCTAGTAGAAGACCTACTCTCTTTGTAGGCAGAGCTGCAGGGTGGCTTGTTTTTCTTCAATGCTATGGCTGAACATTAAGTCTGTTAACTCAGAGAGAGAGACATGGAAAGAAGAGTTCATGCTATCTTTTGGAATTTATGCATGGAACTTTCAGCTGAGCTTAATGTAATTCTGAGTTTATAATTTCAAGAGCTTCACAAACCTTGTACATCAGGGACACTGAGCATTGTGTTTGTGTGGATTGGTTTGTGAGTGGGCATTCAAAGGTAGCTGTCAAAGGTAGCTGAATGACTTGGAAACTCTTGGGACTGGCGGTGCCCGATCGAATTGAATACATTTGAAAATGTATTTAATACCCTCTTGGAAAGAAAAATACCTGTCAGTCACTATAAGCCTAATGATAGAAAGCAGATAAATGAAAGCAGGGAAAAAAAGTGCATGAAAGAAAGAAACTGGCTAAGAGGAAATGATCTTAATGGCAAACTAGTATCTAAAAGGTTGTCACTGAAAACAACCTGTACAATTTAATTTTTATCTCAACATATCGTTGCTTTCCTCAGCTGTAAAACCTCCACATCCATTTCAGATCTCAAGTGAAATTGTCTCTGAGTTAGAGGGGGGAAAAAATCTTAAATCCTTGACTCACTAATTGCGTGGTTTCTCTCAGGAAAAACTTGGTAAATACCAGCAAGCCACAGGGAGCCTGGGGTAACAAACTCTTGACTCTTGACTCGGCACATTGTACAGATTATATGACATTTTGTGTAGTTGTAATTTAGGTGACATAGAGATAAGTTCCTGCTGCACCTTGGGCTCCCTTTGAAGCAGTTTTTGAGGCAACATTGCCCAAGAGTGAAGGTAATATGTTGATCCGGAGTAAAATATGAGTCTACATGAGCTATGTGTCTGATGTGTCTACACAGGTACAAAAGCACCTCATGTGCCCAAAAAAAGGGCAAAAATAATGCCCCAAACATGGAAATAGTATTTTGCAGTTGTTCCTGCAAGAAACTGCTGACATTTGACAGCTAGGAAGCAGAAACCTACTTTTCTCCTCATTTACTACAAACAAGAAGTTCCTACAGAGCATTTCATGTTTTGATGGACATAGCAGTTCTCAAGTGGTAGAACATTTCCCCCTCAGAGCTGGCATAATTTTCCCAAAGCCTTTGCCTACACACTATGTATTTGCTTGTAATAGCTACTTTTTCTCTCAGAAATAATGAACTTCTAGTAGATCTTTAGCAATTCGTAATTCAGTATTTTTTCATATTACTATTTTATTATTTTTATGTTAGTGAAGGAGGTTCCTAAATGAGCTATAATGTGCTGTAATTGTAAATGTCTATCCAAACTGTTGACCCATGTCAATAGTGCAGGTTTTAGTTTTAGTTGTGTGCTTGTCTATAGTTTACTAATGACAAGGTCTTAGAGCCTGTTTCGGGGAAGAGGCATCTCTTAATGCCTCAAAACTTTCTAGTGAGCCTGTTGTAGATCCGGCAGGTTTTGTCTATTATGTTCACTAATTGCTCTGGACATGGAATTCTGTCTTATTTTCAGTAGTATTTTGTAAATTCTTTTTCCATTCCTCTCAACACTAGCATAGCCCGTAAACACAAATTAGAATGAGGAGTTTGACATAAAGGAGCAGAGCCTTGAGTTGTGCAGAACTTCTAAATAGATAATAGTGACATGATTAAACACTAATATCCAAGTCAGTATTTCTAGAATTTGTAATTAGGTTAGAAAATACGCTGTCACAGAGAAGAGCTTCAGTATCATTGAAGCCAGTGGTGCTCGTGACAGTAACAGTTAGCCCAGATGTTATTCTATATAGATTAAAAACCTTGTTGCCTCTTCATCTGGGTAGCCTGGGTGCTCATTACATTATGAAGCTGTGTTTCTTCCAAACACTTGTATATTACTGATCCAGTAGTGCACAGTAGTCTTATTTTTGGAAAGTAAGCAGGTACTGCTCTGTATGAAGACAGGGTTGACTGCCCACAGAACAAAGGCTTCTTGGAGAAGCAGAAGGGCTACGTCCATCCACATATTGGCACTAGGGCTGTGGGTGCCCAGGTATATCATAGAATCATAGAATGGTAGGGGTTGGAAGGGACCCATGCTGATGATCAAGTCCAGGCCCCCTGCCAAAGCAGGGTCACCTAGAGCAGGTTGCACAGGAATGCATCAGGGGGGTTTTGAAAGTCCCCAAAGAAGGAGACTCCACAGCCTCTCTGAGTACCTTGTTCCAGTGTTCCATCACCC